>SNQJ01S0146394.1:2182-23924 GCA_010110895.2 Picea sitchensis
GATTGATTGACCAGGTAACATGCTGTACCTACTGCCTCTGCCCAAAATTATTGTCCTAAGCTGACACCACTGAGCATGCTCCTTGCTTTTTCCACCAATGTCCTGTTCATCCTTTCTGCAACTCCATTCTGATGAGGAGTGTATGGAGTATTCTTCTACCTTGCTATACCACACTTCTTACAGAATTCTTTAAATTCATTTTCGCAGAATTCTTCGAATTCATTTTCGCAGAATTCTTCGAATTCATTTTCGCAGAATTCTTCGAATTCATTTTCGCAGAATTCTTCGAATTCATTTCCGCAGAATTCTTCGAATTCATTTCCGCAGAATTCTTCGAATTCATTTTCACAGAATTCTTCGACTTCATTTCCGCAGAATACTCCACCATTATCTGTTCTCAATACCTTTATTTTCTTCTCTGTCTAATTTTCTACCAGAGCCTTTAACTCTTTAAATTTATCAAATACCTCAGATTTCTTTCTAAGAAAATAAATCCATGTGTTCCTTGAAAAATCATCTATGAGTGAAACATAATACACAGATTTACCTAGGGATGGAACAGGAATAGGTCCAAGCACATCACTGTGTATCAACTCTAAGATACCCTTTGCTCTTGTAGCACCAGATGGGAATCTTACTCGATTCTATTTACCATATATTCAATGTTCATAGAAATCAAAATCCAGAGTGCAATTAGACATACCTTCAACCATACCTTTACCGTGTAGTGTTCGAAGGCCCTTTTCTCCAATATGTCCCAGTCTTTGATGCCACAACATGGTATTCTTTCCAGGGACAATATTGGTCTTGTCTTCTTTATTTCTTTGTTCAGGGACAACATAACTGTTACACCCATTAGTATAAGTGCTTCCCAACAACTTGTACAAAGTTCCACACCGAAATCCCCTCATCAACACCATCGCTCCTTGTACCATCTTGCAACTGTTCTTTCCAAATACAGTATCCACTCCTGGATCATCCATATTGCTTACAAATATTATACTCTTGGGTGGTTTTGGAATGTGCAGAACCCCAGGGAGAGTTCTAATCCTTGCATATTTTAGAAGCAACTTAACCCTTCCATGTCCCAATATTTTTGCTGTCGAGTCATCTCCTAGGAATACATCACCACCATCATATTTTTCATATTCAGAGAACCACTCCCTGTGAGGAGTCATATGGTACGATGCACCTGAGTCGATCAACCATACATCATGATATGCATGTGTACTTGTAGATGCCAGATAAACATCACCTCCTTCTTCAGTGGAGGTTTTCTCCTCTGTGGAAGAGGTACTATTAGATCCCTTTGGTTTTTCAACCTTCTTAGACTTGCAATCTTTCTTATAATGCCCTGTTTTACCACACTTCCAACATTTCCTCAAAGATTTTCTTGGAGACTTAGATCTACCTGTAGATTTAGATCTCCACCCCGAAGGCTTACCAGGGTTCCTGTCTTGGGTATGATCTCTTACAAATAAAGCATTTGTGCTATGACTATCCATGTTTTTCTGCCTCATCTCTTTAGATAACAAGGATGAAACTACATCCTCATACTTCAATGTAGATTGAGTGGTACTACCAATTGCTAGAACCAGATTATCCCAAGAGTTTGGAAAATAACATAACAAAGTAATACACTTATCTTCTTCTGCAATCGTAATATTAACAGAGATAAGTTGACTTACCAAAGTATTAAACACATTTAGATGTTCTGTCACAAAATCTCCATCTTTTCATCCTAAGATGATACAACTTCTTTCGAAGAAACAACTTGTTTACCAGGGACTTTGATTGATACAAATTCACCAACTTATCCCATAGTTCCTTGGCTATAGATTCTCCCGAGACATTCAACAAAACTGAATCTGCCAGGCAGAGTCGAATAGTACTCCTTGCTCTTCTGTCCAACTTTTCCCAATCTTCCTTCGACATAACAATAGCTAGTGTACTAGTAGTTTGTGTACTAGTAGGTTGTGTACCAGTAACTTGTGTGCTAGTAGACGGTGTACCAGGATCCACAACGATCCATTGTTCTTTGTCTAGAAGAAGGTCCTCCATCTTGAGCTTCCATAGCTCAAATTTTTTACCGTTGAACTTCTCTATCTCGATTCTATATGAGCTTGCCATTCCTCTTTCTATACTCGAATCTCCACTACAAAAGCTCCCACTAAACCCAAGTTTATCACAGACCCAAGATAAACTTGATCTATCAAGACCGAGCCAAACCCTCAACAACAAAGGCGTACCTCTGAAGCCAAAAACGAGCTCTGATACCACATGTAAGTTTTAAACCTGTGAAGTAACACAATGCATATAGATTCTTAAGCAAAATAAAATTTAGTCAATGGCTCATTCACATAGTACACAGAGATATATACCGGAAACCCTCAATCGGGAAAACCTTTCTTATATTCATTATATCGAATTTCAACATTCACTATAAAATATATACAATGTTTTTAGGTATTCCGTAGATACCAAAACCCTAATCCCTAAAACCAGGATTATTTTTAGTAAACCACTAAAAATAGAAAAAACCGCCCAAAAAAAAATTTCGGGGCACTGACCTGAACACTGTGCGTAACCAGGGGGGGGCATACCTTCCCCCCTCTGGGACGCCCCTAGGAAAGCGCCTGATGCACATGACACAAACTAAACACTACTACAAGGGATCGTTAGATGCATTTGTCATATCAGACGCGCCCACACACACACATGCAAAGAATATAACACATACCCAACACTGTGACTTCAATACCTTCAGCTCAGTATCTTTAGTGAGTCGCTCATAATTCTGTGCGCTGCAAGCACTTAGCTGTTTGCATTCCAGAATGAATGCTTTGATCCTCTCGACTGCACTCTGGGCAGTGGCTTCTCTTTGATCTCGCATGTCCTGTGGGGTACTTGGAACTGTTCATAGCTCGAGGTCTGCGATTCTCTGTTGAGGCTGTTGGATAGCTTCCGCAAGCTGCTCTACTTGATGTTCCACTAGGTCTTCCTCCCTTTTCTCTAAGCCTGTCATAGAGCGAAGTGCTCTGCTGATTGCTTCTTTTACTCCCACCTGTTCTGCAAGCAATTGCTCTTTCTCTTGCTGGATCTGTGCTTTTTCTTCTTCAAACTTAGTTTGGAGGGAAACCTTCTCTTGCTGCGAAACTCAACGTTTCTCTATGACTACTTTTTGTACTTGCT
Organism: Picea sitchensis; assembly: GCA_010110895.2. NCBI lineage: Eukaryota > Viridiplantae > Streptophyta > Pinopsida > Pinales > Pinaceae > Picea > Picea sitchensis. The sequence continues at coordinate 5,375 of SNQJ01S0146394.1, forward strand.
TTAGGGCCTCTGTGGCATGTTTGGTTTCTTCCTGTGCGTGACGAAGGCAAGCTTCAGTCGCATCAACTAGTTTGCGAAGTTGGGTAGGCTCATCTCCCAACTCAGGTGCTTCTGATGGTGGGGGTGCAGTGGATACTGTGCGGCTAGTTTGAAGGGCCTGATGTACCCCTCTGAGTTCAACCTCGATTCTATCATACATCTCCTCCTGCTTGGCTCTATGTTTATGCAAGATGTCCTGCGAGACACCTGCTACAACTGCGATGATAAAGTCAAAGTCATCCATAATGAGCACATTCTGCATCTTAGTCAAGGTGGCTCTGGATTTATTTCAGGAAGTGGGTTTCATGGGAGAAACCTTCCTTTTCTTCAAGGGATCAAACTCATCAGCAGGGTCCCTAGGTGGTGTTACTTCACCTTGCTTCTGCTGGTCTTCTTTTCCATTTGTCTCTTCTACTTCTTCATCACCCCCTCGTCCAGGTGATACTGAAGCAGTTCCTTCCGATGCATTGCTCAAGATTTGGACCTCTTCGGTCTTCTTCTTTCTGCTGGGTCCAGGAAGATCCTTTTCTTCATGAGTGGTCTCAGGGCTGCCGATTAGTTCAGGGTCTGAAATTTCTGTGGGGTCTGCGGGGATGAGGAGTTTTGCAGACCAGTCCTTGGTGATCTCTTCAAGGTCCTCCTCTGTGAGCTTGTAGTACGATTGAAACTCTTCTTTGTGCTCATATGCACACACAGTGATATAAATGAAGTGTTGATTTGTGCGGAGCTTCATGAGGTGTCAGAACCGATGCAGGGTGTTCGACGTCATGTGAGGGACAACTTCGATAGCCCTCTTCACTTGGAGATAATAGGTATGAAAGACCGCGTTCGACTGCCACTGTTTTCCCATATCGCTCGAGTACCAAAGCATGGTGAACTTCACAGTGAGTGGCTCGAACGGTTCGATGTTCGGGAAGGTCACACCTTCCGACATTTCCCAAGCGGTAAATGTGACGAGGATCAGGAGCCAGCTAAAGTGGAACTCATAGCCCTGACCCTGAGCTTCACAGAAGTCTAATTCCAGCCGGTTGACCAAGTACTTCACCCAGTTCATCTTTAGTCCTTCTACACATTTCTTGGCTAGGTCAAGAACGAATCCTGTGACTTGTGTAGGTTGGTTCTTCCTCACTAGCTTCCCTGCGATCAACTGGCAAGCCAGGCGCACTGTGCCATTCTGGATGGAAGCTACCTTATAGCCCCACGTTCCCTTTTCTACATCGTCGTAAGTGTCCTTAATTCTCTGTGCCAGGGCGCGTTCAGAATCCTTCCCTGGGTAGAAGTCTTGCGGTTCAGGTCCTCGCATGCTCAAACTGGTGATCCTATGGATCAACGTCGGATCGACTGTGATGAGTCTATGTAGTCATAGGTATCTGCCATGGTAACATGAGAGAAGGAGCTTAACTCACGTGTTAACCTTCTGGTTCCTTCCAAAGTGTGGGATCTTCATCATATTCAAGAGGGTGGATTGTGCGAGGTTCATAGTCCATGGCTGGGGGATTATTTTCGAGTTCTTCGCCTTCATCTTGGTGAGATACTTGTAAGGAGAAAGCATGCTGTAATTCTTGCGGTCACCTAGGTTGAAGTCATTGAAATTCAACGTCGCGATCTTATCTTGCTGCATTCTGACTGCACGTATCCCCTTCGGGGGGTACGCAGTAACCATGGTGTAATCAAAGTCCCTTGGGACACTGTCACGACTCACTGTGCCTATTAGAGGCAGGATGTAGTCAGGTAAGATGGCCAGGATTATCTTCGCATTTTCTAGATCATCTCTGTGCTTGGTTCTCTTCTCTGCTACCGATTGGGATGGTCCAGATCCGCAAGTAGTCGACAAAGAGTCTTGTACTCCTCGCATCGATGAAGCTTGAACTTTTGTGGACATCACTCTCTCGCCATCATATCAATTAAAACTTCCTCAACTGACTTCTCCACAACGCCAAGCTCATCCCACATGCATGCTATCGATTGAAAAAATCAAGTGGATGGATGAGTGCTCAAAGCAATAGAATCAATGTCGATCTTACTAGGCACAATGTGGTAGAGATGGGTTCTCTTGTTAGCTTTGATACACTTTAAAAAAAGTTTTCTCGGTGCAACAATCGACGGACTAAGTAGACACGATGTAACAGATCTCTCCAACAGATAAGAAGTGTTCCATCAATGCAGTTCTGTCTGTTGCGGCGCGGTCCCAATGGTCCAATGGAGAGCTTTCTAGTCATAACTGCTGTTCTAACCATTCTGGAATATCGGTTCAATGGTTATAATGCTTCCAACGGTCATATCGCTTCGCCATGGCGAAGTGCCATGGGGTGTTGTTCTGATATCTCGACGAAGTTCCAATTTTGCAAATCTTCCTTCCGCGAAGTTCCCTCTGTGCCCTTCTGTAAATTTTTGATCTTTGCTCTCTTCTTACTGAGTTTTCTAGCCATCTTCTTGGTGATCTTCATCTCGGTATTCCTCTTTCCATTATGATTCTTGTCTTCTTTTGGCATAGCAGCTTCGCGCTATTGAGATTATTTCATAGTATTAAAGAGTAATACTGCTTCTTTATCTGGGTTAGGTGCTCTATTTGTTTGTGAATCTTCTTGTGTTCTTTCAACTTCGTGATCCAAGTTTCTGGTCCTAAGTATCTTCGATCTGTTCTCTTGTTATGCAATCAAGTGTGCTATCCTCCTAGACATGAAATCTTTTAATTCCTGCTTTTTCTGTTCTAGGGCCTCCTCCTCTTTTCTTCTGGTCTGATCTTTCTCGATCCAGGTTTTTCCTAATAAAATAGTAAATGGAGCGTTGTTCTCAATGAATTTAGAAACCTCAAAATATTCCTCTGTCGAAGCTCCATGAGCACTAATAGATACCTGGGTGAGTCTTCCACATAGGGTTATCAACTTTTCCCTGAATAATCCTATTCCTCCCAATGAAGGAATCGTGTCAATCTTTCCTAAAGCTTCCCAAGTTCTTTCTGTCATGATATTTACCCGTGTTTCCTCATCCAGAACACAGTCTATGTCAAAGTCTCCTATTCTTGCTTCTATGCATTATTTTTCTCTGAAGATCTCTGATAAGTTGATATCTCTGTGATCATTTAGGGTTTCTTTCATTTGCAGTAGTACAGTCTCTGATTCTGTCTGGGGTTTTGCCATGGTCTCATTTTCGTGACCTTCCCTAAGGTTTTCTTGTCTCATATTCATTCTTTCAAGCTTAACAATCATTCTAGGGAAATCTAAAACTTCATGGTCCATAGCTTTACAACAAAGACAACTAGGTCTTCTTACAGGGCATTCTTTAGCAAGATGTCTTGGTCTTCTGCAATTGTAACAAAGGGTTAACCCTCTTTTTTTCTTAAATGATCCCCAACCTTTCCTGTACTACGCACTAGGATCATAGTAGCTAACATGCAAAAAATTCTTTCTGAGATCTTGCATACATTTGTTAGTCCAAACATTGTTTCTATGCATAGGAATAACATATGTTTCATTATTTCTATCAGATCTACTCATATCAAACCTTCTCTCTTCTAGCTGTGCCCTATTTTTCAGACTAGGGTAACATTTATCAAACATACCTAGATCCATACTCTTGAAACAAAAATTTCCACTAATCTTACTTTTAGCAGACCACAAAGCTTCTAGATCTAAAACTTTTTACTATTCTTACTTTTAAAGCTTACAGATCTAATTTTTTTTACTATTCTTACCTTTATCAGAGCACAAAGCTTCGAGATCTTACCTCTTTTCTTCGGATTTGACTTCTCTTATTAGCACAAATATTTACAGGTCAAGTAGAATACTGTGCACTAAGGAAACAGATATACACACAAAGATTTCTTTCTTTCCTTCAGTTCCCAACAATCACAGTTTCAGGTCTCGACAATGGAACCATTTGTTGGCACAGGGGAAGACCCAAGGTTCAACACTACAACAATGCACCAACAAAACCCTAACTACCGGCCCTTTCGACAACACCTGCGAAGCAGATGAAGTCTCACCCGAGGTAGAGGCAGGGGTGGTTGCAGGGCTCCGGTGTCTGCAACCTTAGATGGGACACAAATATGTGATTGTAACACCTTAACATAACATTTAGCAGTTACAATTCACTAATATTCAGTCTTAGTTTACAGCGCAGCTAAACCCTAACAACATATCAACGCAATATTTATACAGATCCAATAAGTTCAAGTACTAAGCATACTAACATAGATCATATCTAGCATTTATTCACATATTCAACACTAAGCTACCATATTAGATCCTTCTAGGCATACATCAGTGCACTAAGCATTCAATCACATAGACAAAATGACAACCATAAAGCACATAGAAACCACAATGCAGGATATACATGGTTCACCCCCACCCTGGGGCTACATCCACCAACTCTTCTTCTTTATTTCTTTCTGTCAATCTTCTACATGGACAGAGCCATGATATCTTACTCCGCAGAGGATAGGAGATATGCACACCTCACTAGATCCTCCTTCCCTATATTACAACAAAAATCCTTCAACAGTCTCTTACAATCACTTTCACTTAGCTCTGCAAGTCTCACACAGTATGCACAAAGCAATTGCAATTACCACTTGCACTTAACAATTAACACTTAGCACTTAGTATCACATACTTGTCCCTCCTTCAATCACATAGATCGAACTACTTCCTACATCACCTAGATTTCTATTTATACATTACAAAATGGGCCTAAAGATGGGTAAACCCATGGGTCGACATCCCCATTCCCGTTACATAACCCCAAAACCCAAAAAATCCCTAAGAAGGGGCCGAGATCCCACGATCTCTACTTGGAATTGCGCTCTGTCTTCGACAGCCTGTCAAAGTCCCAAAAGTAGGTTAAAGATGACCAAGGATCCTCAAAACTTGGTCAAGGGCCAATAGGGAACTGCGCGTGACCTTCTCTTTCAAAAACACGTGATTGCCCACTTTAAACTTTATGTGGGTTCTGCCTTTATTTGTGCAACTTTCTTCCTATCTTGGGCAGCCTTTAAATTCTTCCTTATCGTTACCATATGCTCCTCCATTTTCCATAGTAGATATGGCTCAACTACTGCGTGGTATGCTGGGTTGTCCCAACTCACTGGCGTGTTGCATTTTATACCATAAAGTGATTCAAATGGGCTCATATTTAAATATGCTCGATACCCATTGTTGTAAGCAAACTCTACCATATGAAGGTAGTCTTCCCATTTTGATGGCTTATCCATCACATACATCTTGAGCATATTTTCAATCACCTGATTTACCCTCTTTGTATGTCCATCTGATTTAGGGTGATATACTATGCTAAAGTTTAGACTTGTTCTAAATCCCTTGAATAACCCTTTCCAAAAGTTTGAGGTGAACTTGGAATCTCCATCAGACACAATTGTCTTAGGTACACCATGAAACTTAGCAATTTCTCGCATGTATATCTCAACAATGTTGGCTGCCTTGTGTGTTGACTTCACTAAAATAAAATGGGAAACTTTAGTAAGCTTGTCCTCCACCACCATAATAGAATCATGTTGATTTGCCGTCCTAGGAAAAATATTTATGAAGTCCATGGTCACAAATTCCCACTTCCACTGAGGAATGGGAAAAGGTTTTTTCAAACCAACTGGATGTCTATGCCCAACCTTGAACTTCTGACATTCAAGACATCTAGCAGTAAAATAAACAACTTCCTTTTTCATACCTGGCCAAAAGTATTGCTTCTTGACTGCGACAATTGTCTTTTGATAACCTGGATGTATAGCATAAGGAATCTTATTCATCTATGAAAATATCAGGTCCTTCAACTCTTGATCATTCGACATACAAACTATGCATCTACACATGAGGATCCCATCCTCTCTTAGTTCATAACCTTCCAAATTCTGCTGCGACATACCCTGTTGTAAAGTCACCTTTATGTCCACATAGTGCATATATGATTTGGAAACTTCTAAATTTATGTCGTACAAATTGGATTTGTACATTCTAATGGCTATAGCATGCATCTCATGTGCCCTCCCACTGAGTGTGTCAACCACCTTGTTTTCTTTTCCTTTGATATGATTTATGTCAAATTCATACTCATTAAGGAATTATAACCACCTACTTTGTCTGATATTTAAACTTGTCTATCCAAACAAATACTTCAGGACACTATGGTCCATCCTCAACTCAAATATTTTACCCATGATATAGTCCCACCACATCTTCAAGGCATACACTATGGATGCAAATTCCAAGTCATGAGTGGCATAGAGCCTTTCATGCTCTTTTAAATTTCTTGATTCGTAGCATACCACATACCCATTCTAACTAAGGACTCCACTGAGCCCTTCCTTGCATGCATCCATGGACACAACGAAGTTTGCATCAGGATCAATAATTCTCAAAATTGGTGCACTTGTCAACAAACTCTTCAAGTGATGAAAAATCCTTGCACAATCTAGAGTCTAATCAAATCACACACCTTTCTTTTGCAAAGATGTAATTGGATGCTCAATATGTGAGAATCCTTCAATAAACCTTCTGTAATAACTTGTAAGTCCCATAAAGGACCTTACCTCATCCACATTTCTTGGTGTTGGCCATTCCTCAATGGTTTTTATCTTTTTCGGATCCACAACTATTCCTTCCTTGGAAATAATATGACCCAAATAATGAATCTGTCGCTGATAAAATGAACACTTGATAAAATTTGCATAAAGATGATGCTCCCTCAAAACCTACAACACCATCTTCAAGTGCTGCTCGTGCTCTTCTTTTGACTTTGACTAAACAAGTATGTCATCCAGAAATACAATGACAAACTTATCTAAATAACTTATGAAAACTCCATTCATCAATCACATGAAGACAACTGGTGCATTCAACAACCCAAATGGCACCATTGTAAACTCATAATGACCATACCTAGCTCTGAAGGCCATCTTACTGATGTCTTCCTCTTTTATTCTCGCATGGCGATAGCCATATCTAATATCAATCTTCAAAAATATTTACGTGCCCCACGAATATAACACACCCAACCCCTAAGTATCATTTTTAGGGATGGGATATCAAGAATTTCTCTTTCTTTAATCATCTCGAATCATTTTATCAGGATATCCGTCCTCTTCTACTTATCAAGATCTATCTAACAACTATTACCCTACTCAAATCCGAGCTTAGAATTGAGAGATACGCCCTTCCAAAGATCTTTGGGCATTATTAGTCAAGGGCCACATGACACCCACATAGGTCTGTCTCATTCGTACCATCCCAAGTTCCTCGAAACCCCAACAATTCCCAAACATTCTTACATCTATGGTGGAAGTCTATCCACTGTCAAATCCAATGATGGAACTTCATCCCCATTTAAGACATAAGCTTAAGGGTAATCCGATGTTCGACGGTTCAATGCGGAACGCCCCTTTTTTCTTCCTAGGTGCATATCCCTTGGAGTCCTGAAATACTGAAGTCCCGAAGGAACTTGAAATATTTCCAAGTGGCTTCAGCCTTCGACCCTTTCGACTTATCTACGGTACGACACTCCAAACATCTAGAATTATGAAGTACTGGACTCTCGAAGGGTCCACCTTTACACGTGATGACGTATTAAATGCAGAGGTAAGGACAGGTGGTTCCCTAATACTCCACCTGCTAATAGGCCAAGCAAATACATGCCAGGGGGGTGATGTAGATTTTAACCTTGTACAATATTTACTACAAACATATTTTCAGTAAAATAACAGAAAAGATACAGTGGAAAATACAAACATTACACAGATATTTTTCCTCTGGAAACCCAAACCGGGAAAACCAACATATTCTATATTCATTCATAGTGATACATTGTTTACAATACAATATACATATAGGAGCCAACGACATCCAAAACCCTAACCCAATGACCTGGATTAGTTAATAGACCTAATTCCTTAACCGAAAATAGAAAACCATCAGCAAAAAATCATGTGCTGAAAAACCACCCAAAAATGGACATGAAAATTGAGGCAACACGAAAAACGAGACAAAAATGAGACACATTTCCCGAGGTTTTTTTTTTTTCTTAGGGGCACTGCCCCCGAAATCCCACCCTCAAACCCCTCTGTGTGCCTTGTTCAAAGAATATAACACATACCCAACATTCTCCCACTTGTTGTTTTCTTTGCATACAGAGGGTTACAGGGTTACATAGTCAATAATCCAGGGTAGCAATGCCCATGGATCCTCTACACCAAGAGAAATTCTCAGTTCTCACAGATTTTGTTAATGAATTTGCAACATTCTTGAAAGTATCCACCTTCATCAACAACACTTTCTTTTCTTCAACCATGTCTCTCACAAAGTGATATTGAATATCAATATGATTTGTCTTTGAATGATAAGCTGGGTTCTTCGCCATAAATATTACACTCTGACTGTCACAATATATCCTTACAGCTTGCTGTACCAACCCAATACCTCAACATAATCTTTGTTACCATATTGCTTCCTTACTTGCATGAGTGGCTTCCATGTATTCAACTTCTGTAGTTGAAAGTGCCACTACAACCTGTCGTTTTCTCATCCAACTTATTGCTCCTCCAAATAGGTTAAACACATACCCACTTGTAGATATCCTAGGATCCAGATCTCCAACCCAGTCTGCATCCACAAAGCCATGTATATCCAACACTCTGTCCAATCCTAATCTTCCTTGGTAGCACACTTCATAGCTAGCAGTGCCACACAAATACCTGAAAACCATTTTTACTGTTGTCCAATGCCCCTTCCCTGGTTTTGACATATACCTTCTCAAAACTCGCAATGCATGTGTAATATTTGGTCTAGTACACACTATTTCATACATCAAACTACCAACTACACTCATGTATGGAACACGAGACATGTCCTCCTCCTCTTCCTGTGTGTTGGGACACTGATCTGTAGATAACTTTACACCAACATGAATAGGAACCTTGACTGATTTACATTCCTGCACATTAAACCTCTGCAATATTGTCTCATCATATTTTCTCTAATTTAACTAGAGTTTAATATTTTTCTGATCTCTTTTAATTTCCATGCCCAAAATGAAATTTGAAGCACCGAGATCCTTCATGTCAAATTTAGAGGACAACTGAGTTTTTACATCCTGGATAATCTCCTTGTTGTTTCCTATCAACAACATGTCATCCACATACAAGACCAAATATATCAAATGATCACCAATTAATTTAAAATACACACAATGATCCTTTTTTCTTCTTGTGAAACCAAGTCCCAACATATAAGTATCAAATTTTTGATACCACATCCTTGGTGATTTTTTTAAACCATACATGGAATTTTTCAGCTTGCATACCGGCTCCTTCTTTCCCTTCACAAAATCCTTCTGGCTGCTTCATATAGATTTCTTCTTCCAGATCCCCATGTAGGAATGATGTCTTCACATCCATCTATTTGACTTCAAAATCAAATGCAATAGCAAGAGATACCAAAAATATTATAGAGGTTAACCTGGAAACAAGAGAAAAAATCTCACCAAAATCAATTCCCTCAACCTAGGAATAACCCTTTGCTACTAACCAAGATTTGTATTTCTCCACTTTTCCTTCTGCATTCAACTTCTTTTTAAATACCCATTTGTTGACAATGGAATTTTTTCCAGTCGACAAATCCACTAGATCCCAAGCCTCATTCTTATCCAAGGTTTCCATTTCTTCATCCATGGCCTTTTTCCATAGATTTCCATCCTATGAATCCACTGCCTCCTTGACAGTTCTAGGATCATCATCAATAATAGACAAATCAAAATTTGAATGAAAATAAGATGGATTATATCTTTCTGGTATCCTTGTTTCTCGAACTGATCTCCTCAATACCAGAGTATGAGGATCTTCTTCTTTTGATTCTTGTTCTTTTGTAGAGTCTGATTCATCATCCTTTAAATCAAACTCTATTTTCTCTGGTTCTTCCTTACTTGGTAGGAATTCCTGTTTAACAACATCCTTTATTTATCTAAATACCACATCTCGGATATACACTAGCTTTTTAGTTTCTGGGTCCCAAAGCTTATAATTCTTGAGACCATCTTTATATCCAATAAAGATACACTTTTCAGCCTTCTTATCTAGCTTACTCCTGTTTTCTTTTGGAACATGAACATATGCATCACAACCAAATACCTTGAGATGTGTGAGAGAAGGTTTCTTACCAGTCCATACCTCTTTTGGAGTCTTGTCATCCAATGATGATGAGGGTGATCTGTTCACCAGGTAACATGCAATACCCACTGCCTCTTCCCATAATTCTTTCCCTAACCCGACACCACTGAGCATTCACCTTGATTTTTCCATCATCGTCCTGTTCATACTTTCTGTAACTCCATTCTGCTGAGGTGTATATGGAGTATCCTTCTTCCTTGCTATACCGCACTTCTTATAGAATTCTTCAAATTCATTCCCGTAGAATTCTCTGCCATTATCTGTCCTCAACACCTTAATTGTTTTCTCTATTTGATTCTCAACAAGAGCATTAAAATATTTAAACCTGTCAAAGACTTCATATTTCTTCTCGAGGAAATATATCCAAGTATTTCTCGAGAAGTAATCTATAAATGAGACATAGTACACATATTTTCCCAATGATGGGACCGACACAGGTCCAAAAACATCACTGTGAACTAGATGTAAAATTCCTTCTACCCTCATTGCACTCGAGGGGAATCTTACCCGATTCTTCTTCCCATACACACAATGTTCACATAAATCAAAATCCAAAGAGAATTTCAACATACCTTCAACCATACCTTTATCGTGTAGTAGTCAAAGACCCTTCTCTTCGATATGCCCCAGTCTTTGATGCCACAACATAACCATTTCTCCAGAGACTGTAGGAGTTCTTTATTCTTCAAGTCCAATATCATGAACAATTGAACTATTACACTCGTCACTAATAGTGCTTCCTTGCAACTTATACATAGTTCCAACTCAAACTCCTTTCAACAACACCATTTCTCCTCGAACCATCCTGCAAGTTTCCTTTTCAAATATTGTTTTTACGCTTGCATTGTTCATTTTTCTTACAAAAATCAAATTTATGGACAATCCTGGGATGTGTAGAACACCAGGTAGTGTTCTAATCCTTCCATCTATGAGCCTCGACTTGAATTTTCCTTGACCTATGATTATGGTTGTCGATTCATCACCTAGGAAAACATTACCTCCATCATACCTTTCATGTTCATAGAACCACTCCCTGTGGGGAGTCATATGAAAGGCTGCACATGAGTTAACCAACCATGCCTCATGATCTACATGTGTGCTTGAAGAAGCCAAGTACACATCCGCTCCTTCTTCTTTGGAGGTCTTTTATTCTGTAGAAGGAGATTCTTCAGATCCCTTCTTTTTCTCAACTTTGGATCTACATTGCTTCTTGTAGTGCCCTTCTTTTCCACATCTCGAACATAACTTTACAAAATTTCTGGGATATTTAGATCTACCCTTAGACTTATATATCCCACTTGAGAACTTATATCTATTTCTTTCCTGGGAACATCCTCTTGCAAATAATGCATTTGTGCTCTATCCTTCCATCTCATCTCCTCCGACAACAAGGATGAGGCCACTTCATCAAACTTCAAGGCAGTTGTATTAATACATATGGCCAAAACCAGACTATCCCATGAGTATGGTAAAGAAAACAGTAAATTGATACACTTATCTTCATCTTAAATTTTAATCTCAACAAATACTAACCGACTTACCACAATATTGAAGGCGTTCAAATGCCCTTCCACCAAGTTTCCATCTCTCATCCTCGAGTTATACAACTTCTTTCTCAGGAATAGTTTTTTTACTAGGGACTTAGACTGATACAACTTCCCCAAATTATCCCATAAATCCTTGGTTGTAGCTTCCTTTGACACATTCAGTAATATTGAATCTGAGAGACATAGTCAGATTGTGCTCTCCGCTTTCCGATCCACAATTTTCTGGTCATCTGCTGTTGTTTCTGTAGGTGCAGTACCTGGATATACCAGGATCCACTGATATCTATCCACCAACATATCTTCCATCTTGAGCTTACAAAGCTCAAAACTTTTCCCATTAAACTTCTCGATCTCCATTTTCGAATTGCTCTCCATTTCTTTTCACCTGAAAAATCAATACCACAGATCTCCCACTGTAACAAGGCTTATCACAGTCCCGAGCCAAATCCTTGACGACAAAGGTGTCCCCCTGAAGCCAACAAATCTCTGATACCAAATGTAGGTTTTAACCTTGTACAATATTTACTGCAAATAAATTTTCAGTAAAAGAACAAAAAAGATACAATGGAAAATACAAACATTACACAAAGATATTTCCCCTGGAAACCCAAAATGGGAAAACCAACATATTCTATATTCATTAATAGTGATACGTTGTTTACAATAAAATATGTGTATAGGAGCCAACGACATCCAAAACCCCAACCCAATGACCTAGATTAGTCAACAACCTTAATTACTTAACCATAAATATAAAACCATCGGCAAAAAACCATGTGTCGAAAAACCACCCAAAAATGGACACAAAAATCGAGGCAACACAAAAAACAAGACAAAAATGTGACATGTTTCCTGAGGCAAAAATGTAACACTACTACTCATGCAAAGAATATAACACATACCCAACAGGTGACACATGGCAAGGAATAGATGACACGTGGCCCCATCGGTGGGTGACACATGTCACGTTCTAATGGGCACATAGGGTCTGCAAAAAACACAAATCAAGGTGACACATGGCACGTCGAATGTAGGTCCACGTCACCCTGGGTGACTTCAACATGCCACATCACTCTAGACTGACAACCTTCAAACGCTCCTTAGATCTCATGGTCGAGATGTGTCCACGTAGATCCATAGATCTATGACCTCTATTACTTTGTAACTTCAATGTTCGGGGATCCACTATGTAACTTCCTCCTTTCTCTTGGGGTGGTCAACATCGGGCTGACCATGGTCTAGATCTGATGGTCATGAGGGATCCCGAAGCACCCTCAGATTGACGATTCATATTACTTCGTGACTTCGACGCTCGAGGGTTTCACTCGCTTAACACTCCCTTTCTCCCGGAGTGGTCAACACCTGAATAACCGTGACTTAGATCTAATGGTCATGGGAGATCCCAAAGTGGCCCCAGATATATGGTCTTCGTCACTTCACAAATTCAACATTCTGGGGTTCTACCCATTCCACACTCCTGTTCTCCCAATGTAGGAATTCAACGAAGTACTATGCATAGGGCCTCCCACTGGTTGATCGGATGGTTGGAAGGGGTATCAATGGGTTCCCATATACATGGCTCACATTGAATTCACAACTCCGAAATTTGGGGTTTTGGTTCTATGACACCTCTATTCTCCCAAAGTGGTAAACTCCAGACTGACCACGACGTAGATCCAATGGTCAGGGAAGCTCTTGAGTGTTCTCATATCTATGACTCGCGTTTCTTCACGACCGATAAGTGGATCAAGGTTTAATGGTGGGAGAAATCCCATGGTCACAGTTAGGGAAACCACTAGAGGTCGGTCAACCTTGCTATTAACTATACCAGTAGGTTACCTTCGGTTGTTTTCTAGGGTTGTGAAGTCATACGTCCTGGAGTTCTGAAGCCAAAATAGATTTTCTCCTTTTGTCCTAGCCAAGGGTTCCTAGGTCTTGGTGATATGGGTTCTCTGATAGGTCTCGAGGCTACACACTCTACTCTTAACCATTATTTAGTTAGGACCCTGGACATGAGATTTTGGCCACACAGACAAATGGTTTAAAGGAGACACCCTCCCTCCACAGATCTTGAATTTAGAAGTCCCGTGAAGGTAAATAGAGAGGTCATAAGCTAAACCCACCCTAACTCTTGCGTTACAAGGTCCATCCTTGGGAAAATTCCCTTAGGGATTTTCTAATCAATCTAAAGATTGTAAACTTGTTCTTAAACTCATTCATAGACTCACGTATAACAGTTCTCCTGCTGCTACGCAGAGGAAAAAAGAAAGCCATTCAAAAGCATGGGTTCACAAAAAAAAAAAAGCATTTCTACTTTAATCATATGATAATTTTTTTTGCATAGACACATACATTCAACCATTATTTCAATTCTAGTAAACAAAGCATAAAAATACTTATCAGGAAACCAAAATTCATGAAGCAACTGCTAAGAGAGGTGCCTGTTTCCAACCAACTGTAGGCACAACCAATCCTAAACGGATTTATCACTGTCCACCGCCTAGCTAGACCATGATGCTATGATAGAGACTCATCTTTCTTGTTCAACAACATTTAGGGATAAATGTTACTCTCCTCCTCCCATAGGAACTCAACCAAAATGGTTTTCTCTCTCTACCAAGCAAGGAGGTTTGCAATGAGTACTTCCACACTTACTCGTTTTCTCTGCAACCCCATTTATCAGCTTGGACTAAAAACATTGCCAACAAATTATTGCACCCAGAATGAGCTTTCTTTTCATTTCTCTCCTGAACCAGAGAGCTGCGTGCGATCCTCTTTTTCTCGCCCGTCATCTCTGCCCACTAAATCCTTCTTTTCTTTCCTTCCTCAACAATATTGTGTGGGTCCGATTCCCCAGTTCGTGGTCAGGCCAGGAAGTATTTCAGTTGGGTTCTCTACTCATCTCCTCATTAACTCTTGAGGAGGAATTTCCAACTACCAGGTTGACTGGTAACTTCTTTCTAGGTCAGAGGACTGTTCTGGGCCTAATTAATTTAAATCCAGTAAGGTACTGGTCTGGTGGGGGTCATCCTCAACCATTGCTAGTTCCCCTCACCATCTCTCTCATAGAATCATGGTCTACCTTGGAAAACCTCCCCTTCATCAATTATGCAACACTATCCATTTTTATTTAATAACAAAAATACATATATTACCCTTTATAACAAAAGGTTCATCAATTCCAACATACACACCTATTTATATTGCCTATAGTCTATTGGCAAGTTATACTTATATTTACAAGCTGGGGAAACAAGGGTATTACAATTCCCCACCTTAAAGGAACACCGTCCTCGATGTTCAATGTGTCGATGTGTTATGTATGTACAAAAGTAAACAAAATGAGTTTCCTGTTTCATGGCATCCTCCATTTCCCATGTAGCTTCATCTGGACCAAAGAGTTTCCATTGCACCTTGACTTGTGCAACGGTTATGTTCCTGAGTGGGATTTATTTCCTATCTATTATGCATTGTGGGTCTGGTAGGAATTATCCCTCTGGTTCCACCTGAATGATAAAACAATTGATTATATGATTATAATCATGTACATATTTCTTCAGTAACAAAACATGGAAAACATTATGTGCCTTCACTGTGGGAGGAAGTGCTAATCTATATTGTACAGGTCTCACTCAGTACAAAATTTCAAAGGGTCCACAATACCGAGGTGCCAGATTGGCACAAGCTCCCATTCTCAAGGAGATTTTCCTGGGTCTAACTCAGAGATACACATGATCCCCTACTTTGAACTCTCTAGGAGTCCTTTTTCTGTCTGCATAGCTTTTTTTTCTATCCTGAGCTATTTTCAAATTCTGTTTTATCTGAACTACTTGTTGTTCCATTTCTTTTAGAATATTTGACCCGATTGTAATTCTGTTTACTGGGTTATCCTAGTTGATTGGAATCTTGCATTTTCTACCATAGAGGGTCTCAAAAGGGCTCATCTTCAATGAATCTTGATAGCCATTGTTGTAGGAAAATTCTACCAGTGGTAGGTAGTCTTCCCACTTCTTGGGATGCTGCATTATATGCATCCTTAACATGTCCTCTAACACTTGGTTTACCCTCTATGTCTGCCCATAAGTTTGAGGGTGATAGCCTGTACTAAATAGCAATTTAGTTTCAAATATAGCAAACAAAGATTTCCAAAAGTTTGAAGTAAATTTTGTATGTCTGTCATATATGATTTCATGAAAATACTGGCAATATCTATTTCCTTGCAAGTTTATTTGACGGGAATAAAGTGAGAAACCTTGCTCATTTTTTCCACAACTACCATGATGGAGTCATTCTGTTTGGTTGATTTTGGTAAACCTATGTTGAAATCCATGGAGATGGTTTCCCATTTCCATTCTAGGATTGGTAGGGGCTGCAACAACCCTACTGGATGTCGATGCTTTTTCTTAACCTGCTGACATTCTAGACATTTAGCCAAGTAATAAGCTATGTCCTTTTTCATTCCGGGCCAATAAAATAACTTTCTAGTGGCCGTGATCATTTTTTGATAACCATGATGACCAGTATATGGTATTTTGTATAGTTCATCCATTATGAACCTCTTCAAGTCGTCACAATTTGGAATATGCAACCTACCTTTGTAAGTTAACATGACATCATTCAAAAATCGATAACCCTCATACTTCATCCCTATGGGCTCTTTCTCTAAGTTTGATTTCACAATCTTGAAAAATGCATCTGTTTCTTGTGCACTATTGATTCTCTCCCCAACATCTGTTTCACAGGTGCTTACATCTTCCAAGTGAATCAATTTCATACTTCTACTAAGGGCATCAACCACACTATTTTCTTTGCCTTTGATATGTTTGATTTAAAAATTGAATTCACTAAGGAGAACCATCCATCTAGCTTGTCTAACATTGAGTTTTGGTTGATCAAACAGATATCTCAACCCACTATGGTCTGTCATAAGCACAAATCTTCTACCTAGAAGGTAATGCCTCCACATTTTTAAAGCATGTACTATGGAAACCAACTCCAAATCGCGGGTCACATAATTGATTTCATGCACATTCAATTTTATGGACTCGTAGAAAATCACATGTCCTTCTTGCATAAGGATTCCTCCGAGCCCTTCCTTGCATGCATATGTACACACAAGGAAGTTCTTGTTTGGGTTTGTAATATTCAACACAGGTGCATTGGTCAGAAGGTATTTCAGCTCTTGGAATCTCTCTTCACATTCTGATGTCCAAATGAATTTAACTCCCTTTTTCTAGAAGGGAGGTGATTGAGAAACCAATCTTGGAGAATCCCTTTATGTACCTTCTATAGTATCCTGCTAGGCCCATAAAGGATATTATATTAGATACATCCCTTTGGGTAGGCCAATTCATAATGGATTTGATCTTGTCGGGGTCAACTGGCACTCCTTCTTCAGAGATAACACGGCCTAAGTAATGGACTTGTTTTTGGAAAAAGTCACACTTACTGAACTTAACATAGAGCTGATGTTCTCTTAGCACTTGAAGCACCAACTTGAGATATTCTTCATGTTCTTCCCTATTCTTAGAATATATTAGGATATCATCAATGAAAACCAACACAAATACATCTAAGAAATTACTGAGTACATTATTCATTAAGCACATAAATGTGGCTGGTGCATTAGTAAGCCCAAATGGCACCACCAAAAATTCATAGTGACCATATCTTGTCCTAAAAGCCATTTTGTGGATGTCTTCATCCTTAATTATGACTTGATGGTATCCAAACCTCAAGTCAATCTTGGAGAAAATTGTAGCACCCCTTAATTGGTCAAACAAGTCATCAAACCTTGGCAAGGGAGACTTATTCTTAATGGTCATGTTATTGAGTTGTCTATAGTCTATGCACAACCTGAGTGTGCCATCCTTATTTTTCACAAACAAGGCCGGTGCTCCCCATGGAGACACACTAGGCCGAATGTAGCCTTTGTCCAACATATCCTTTAGTTATAGTTTGAGCTCAAATAGCTATGTTGTATTCATTCTATAGGGTGTTCTAGACATTGGCACCACTCCTGGTACACGTTCTATTGAAAATTCAATATCTCCTCTTGGACGTAGACCTGGTACTTCTTATGGAAACACATATTTATACTCTCTTAATAAGGGATGGTCCTCTAGGCTTGGTTTACTATCCTCAATAGAGTTCAATCTTGTATTTCATACAAAGGACACCCTTTTCTGCAATACTTCTTCACTTGAAGGGTTGATATTTGTCTCACTGAGACAAGCTTTTGAATCCCTTGTAGGTTTATTTTCGTCCCTTCTTCACCTACACACTCCAAAGTTTTATTGTAACAATCCAAAATTATTTTGTGGGCAGGTGTTAAGAACCCAATACTTGCATATAGAAACACCACAAATATTCAAAGAACAATATAGAAAACCATCACTTTCTTATATCAAAACCCTTGTGGTAGGGAAACACCATACAATGGATCATATTATGGAAGGAATATTCTCCTGTTCACTTGCCTCTTTGAGGGGGAAACCTCCTAATAAGATTTATCTCCAAACACAATACTTCTCTTCATGTCCCATTACATTGCTTGAACCCCTTTATATAGTGCTACCATCACCTAAGAACATTCCAGAGGAGGAATCTTCTAGAAGTAGAACCTTCTAAGAAGTCCTCTGTTAGGTTCCTAACCCGCACATAGGTAGAACGATATATTCAGATGTAATAAAGGTCAATATTAATAAGGCCTTTCAATAAAATAGAATAAGGCGGATGTAAGAAGACCTAATAGAAGCTTCCGCTTCTAGAAGGATCTTCCTCTATATGCTTC
>SNQJ01S0146395.1:20071-38602 GCA_010110895.2 Picea sitchensis
AGGATGGAAGACATGATTCATGAGGCTTTGGAAGGTGGAGGGGGCATTACACAAGCCAAAGGGAATGACCAAAAACTCATAGTGGCCCTCATGAGTTCTAAAGGTAGTCTTAGGAATGTTTTTCTCTTTCATATAGATCTAGTGGTAGCCAGAATGAAGATCAAGTTTAGTAAAGAATTGGGCGCCACTCAATTCATCCAAGAGGTCATCAATGACAGGAATGGGAAACTTGTCTTTAATCGTGAGTTTGTTGAGGGCGAGAAAGTCAGGACACATGCGCCAAGAACCTTATTTATTCAGTACCATGACCACAAGAGAAGAGTAGGGGCTTGTACTAGGGCGGATAATGCCTGCGTTAAGCAGTTCTTGAACCATTTTCTCAATTTCATTTTTTGGGAAAAGGGGTGACAGTAGGGATGGATATTGGGAGGAAGGCTTCCTGGTACAAGGGGAATGGAATGATCATGAACACCATGAGAAGGAGGGAGTCCCTGGGGAGTGGAAAATACCACTTGATGTTTAGAGAGGATGGATTGGAGGTCTTGTGGCACAAAGGGTGTCTCAGTTGCTTGTATGGCATGGAGTTGGGAAATAATGCCAGAATGACCTTTTTTGAGCATCTTTTCCATGCAATGGGAACTAATGATCTCATGTGATCCAACGCTGGTGCCTTGGAACTTAAATTGTTGTCCCTCCTAGTCGAATTGCATGGTTAATTCCTTAAAATCCATGAGAATGGGACCCAAAGTCCTTAGCCAGTCTGCACCCAACACAATGTCACAACCGCCCATGTCAATAGCAAACATATGAGATTTCAGGTGGTAGTCACCAATTTGGAGACACACATTTTCACAATGCCCTCCACATTTCATGAAGTTGCCATTGACAATCATGATTTGGAAATTATTGACTGCATGGATATAGAAATGATTTTCTTGGGAAATGCAGCGATGAATAAAATTATGGGTGCATCCACTATCAACAAGAATGATGACCTTCCTATGCTTTATGTAACCAATTAGCTTGAGGGTTTGGTGAGCAGAGAAGTCAGTGAGAGCATTTAGGGAAATGACTAGTTCTACTTTGGGAGGGGTTATGTCAGTGGGTTTAGGTGACTCAGACACAAGGGGAGTTTGAACATCCTCTTCCAAAATATCCTCTGAGATGACCATAAAAATATTTTTTTCCTTACACTTATGGCCCGGAAAATATTTTTCATCACAATCATAACAAAGGCCTTTGAGTTGGCATTCAACCATTTCAGCCCTGGTCAGTTTTTGGATCTTTAGTGGAGTAGAAGGAGTAGTGGAATTTATTGGTTTAGTGCAAGGAATAAAAATATTTTTTTCCTTACACTTATGGCCCGGAAAATATTTGTCATCAAAATCATAACAAAGGCCTTTGAGTTGGCATTCAACCATTTCAGCCCTGGTCAATTTTTGGATCTTTAGTGGAGTAGAAGGAGTAGTGGAATTTATTGGTTTAGTGCAAGGAATAAAGGAGGGTTTCTGATTTTGAGAGGAGGAAACCTGTTGTGCTTCCTTATCTATTTTAGTAGCCTCCACCCAACTCTAAGGTCGAGCCATGAGGACATGGGCACGAATCTCATCCTTGAGGCCACTGATAAAACATTCTCGGAAAAAAGCATCAGACATTCCCTATGTACAAAACTCCAGTCGCTCAAAAGAAGCTATAAAGTCTTCCATTTTTCCAGATTGTTTCAACTTTGTCAAACGGCCTAAATGGTTGGTGTTAGTTTCAAAGAGTTCATAAATCTCTTCCACAAACTGTGTCCAAGAAACATACCCTTGACGGACAGTTTTTCTCCATTGCCACCATTGCCAACGTTCTTGATCTAGATGGAGAACACCATACCGGAGTTTGGCCAAATCATCTGTAATGTCGTACAAAGAGAAATAATGTTCCATTTGAGTTACCCAACCAATGGGATCTGGGCCATCAAATTTGGTCACATCCACCCATGGAAGGCATAGGTCACGCTGAAAGTGATGGGGCTGAAAATTATGGGAATGAGAGGAAGTTTCAACTTCGGTATGAAAAGGTGGGTCAGATAAAGGGGGATCTACAGGGATATGCAGCTTGGTGTAGATCATCTAAACGACATATTCAAGTTGGGTAGTCAGGTCTTGTTTGAGGTCTTCTTTGAGTTCGATTATTGATGCAGTGATGGAGGAATGCATGTTTTGATTGATGGTGGCAATATTGGAACTGGGCTGTCTCACTTCTTGTTGGGTCTCTGTGAAATTAGATTGCAAGGTATCGAAGTGAGCTTCCAAGTCTTGGCTATGGGTATGGGCCATGATGACGAGGGAACCGAAAAGGGGCGGGTGGGGTAAAATTTTTTGTTGAAAAATGATAGGTATGAATGTGATAAGGGCGAAGAGATAAATCCAATGGAATAGGTCTCAAATAATGGTGCAAAAATTTCCAGATTTTTTTTTTTTTTTTACACCTTCGGAGTTATACTCCGGTTTGAAGAATATTGCAGTGATGAAATGCCCAAATGCTTAACCAAGAATAAATGTGTAGTGATTTGGCAACTCGAACACAGTTTCATGGAAATAGATCTTGTTTGTTTTATGTTTTGTTTCCGTCCCCAAGGGTTAGGTATTCAAGGGTTCTACAGACAAGGGTTTTCCCTATGTTATAACTCTCTGATATACGTGCGGGGTCCAACATTAGTACTCGGACCAATATCTCAGGGCACCAACTAAGGAGGCTAGATCATGCCCTTAGCCATACTACCTGACTACCCAGGTACTAGAGAGTATCTTCCCGAGTGTTGTTCTCAGTGACACTATAGCAGTCAGGCGACCAATCGGTTTATCTAAAGAGGGATTCAGGAAATCTAGGCTGATCTGTTTACATGTGTTGTTTGATGCGCTACCACTCGAAGGGGTATCAACAAGGGTTACAAGGGTGGCCAACAAATGTGCGCTTAAGTACCACTTGTATTTCCTACGTGTATGAATCCCTCAACTGTGAGTTTATGCGTGTAACAACAAATATTTGTAGCTTAAAGATGTCAGAATACGTCTCTACCCTGAAAAAAATTAACCCACAATTTTCTGTCGAGGAAAGTACTTTGATACCACTTGTAATATTCTAGATATAAAAAGTATGCAGAACAAAAATAAAATGCTAGAAATGGCAGATAAACAACAATATAACCATAACAACACCAAAATAACACTGAAATGATATCATAATAACACTATAAAGAGAACTTTGATCCTGAGAGTAATGCTCACTTGCCTCTTCGAGGGGGAAAACTCCAGTCGAGCAGAGCTCTATTATAATAATATCTAAGCTAGGGTTCTCATACCCTCGACTCCTATTTATACTAAATATGTCTATCAAAAGAACCATCTAGAGGAAGATCCTTCTAGAAGCGGAAGCTTCTATTAGGTCTTCTTACATTCGACTTATTCTACTTTATTGCAATGCCTTATTAATATTGACGTTTATTACATCTGGATATATTGTTCTATCTATGTGAGGGGTTAGGTCCCTAACAACTTGACCAACCCATTCCTTAGTATTAATGAATCATAAGCCATGTATCAAAGCATTAAGGAGTCACATGGCCAATTTTGTGACTCTTAGACCGTATGGACATTGTAGTTATGAGATGAGACAGGAGGCTCATTCCCACATATCTTCAGTCATGATGTTGCATATCTATGTGTTTTGGGATTGTAGTAATTACTAGTCATGGTGGGATTATTTGGATGGTTCTATGGAGGAAGTCGTATTGGTTCAATGGAGCTTAGGCATGCACGTTGGTGTTTGGACTATGTCTATGGATTCTTGGTGAGCCTCCTCCTTGGGATTTAACATGGATGGTGAATTCATTGTTGATGATTTTGGTTTTTCTCTAGGAAATTTTTTCGGTACATCTTCACTTCATTTTACAGGAGTTCCTCTTTTGGCCTTATGTTCTGGGTCCTGGGACAATTTTGGCTTGTTCTCGGTGGTTTGGTTCTAGTTAATGGTATTTCTATATGTTTATTAAGTGGATTTCTTATTATTTCTCATGATAGTGGTTTATTTTTTGTCTCTTAAGTGAAGGGCTTTCGGTCCCTCTATGTCAACTCTCCATTAATATGTCTCTTCCTTTTGGTTTCTTTCTCTTTTCCAGGTCTAAGCACAAATTGTTTTGAGGATATTAAAAAGGTGAATTGGCATTCCCTCTATTATCATTCAATGGATTACCGAAAGTTGAAGGAAGTTCAAAGGACCTTGAGAAATAATGAAGAAGTTAGCCAAGAAAATAGGGCATCAATTTATGCAGTCATTATAACAAATATTCATGAGAATGAACAAAATGTGGTGTCTCGGGTAGCAATTATTATGAACACACTTGTGTAGCATAAGTGTCAAATGGCCATCTTGGAAGTAGATTGTAATATGTTGTGGACTCTAGTGATGAATATTCAAGAGATTCAATCTAGATCCAATAGGTGAACTCCAAGTGTGGCAAGATGAATGAGGAAGCAACAATGTGTCAGCTTGAAGATGTAATGGAACTTGATTAGCTATCTCCATAAATAGGGAATACAACACTGGAAGAAGCAACAAATAGGCATTCATTTTCTTAATTATAATGTTTTGTAATGTCATTAAACTATCTGGTTTGTTTTGTAGAATTTACACCTCTCAGAAGTACTAGGTTATTTTTCCTGTGGACATTATTAGATTCGGTTGCTAGTCCATAGATAGACTATATATTTTCTATAGCGAGACATCTTTGTATCATTTCAGATGTCATCTCTATGCAACTCGTTGTAGTATTTTTACTTAATAAAAATCTACCAACTACTATTATTAACACACACACACACACACACACACACACACACACACACACACACTCAACATAATAAGAGGGGAAATTATAATATTTTTGGCTTGAAAGCTTGTAAAAATAATTTATTGATGGAATCTCAAATATCAAATGTTAACATTTCATGATACAATTGTAATAGTGGTATTCAAGGGTATTGAATCTATTTTTACATTAAAAATAACAATTTCATCAAATTCAAAATTATAAATTAAGCAAAAATTACCTCATCCAATTTTGGTGATGGAAAATAAAAAAAAGTTAAAAAAACATAAAACATTTAATTATGAGGATGAGGATGAGAATGATTAACGTCCATTGAAACCAAATTTGATTTATTGAACCTTAAGAAAGGTAAAGAAATTACTTGGGTTTCTTTAGGATTTTATTTATGTACTCAAAAATATTTAAGAGAAGCATTCCTAAATCACCATAATTTTAATAAGTGAAAAGGTTAGGAAGGTTAGTATTGTAATAAATATTTTGAAATTGCAATTTAATGTTGGTATACACAAGACAATTTAAGAGAGTATGCTTTTCCTTTTCAACTTTCTTAGTGTTACAAAGATGACAAATTCTTTCAATCCAAATTTCCACAACATTTTAGGAATTGTCCAATGCCATGTTTCACTACAAAGCTCATGAAAATTTGTTCATAATAAAATATTTATTCAAATGAAATGATGGAATTTCCTCTATTACAATTCAGAATTCAGTGCTCATTCAAAAGTAATGAAATGTTTAACCCTTTAAAGAAGATTTGACATGAATATCAATACAAATTAAACATAGTGATAGAAAAAAATCATAACCCTTAATACTATTGATTTTTAATAAATTAAAATATTAATTTAACATCATTAAAATTAATGAAAAAAAAATCCTAAAAATTTCATATATATTGATCATAATCATATTGTACATTTTCCACTATGTAATGTGTATATTTCTCAACAACATTTTTATAATTACTGATGATGGGTTCCCTATTGTTGGATTACTGAGAGGGGGGGTGAATCAGTAATGAGAAATTTTAGTACTTTTAACCAACGTATATTCTTCAATAATATTCATTTTTTTATCATTATCATTCAATATACCATCAACAATATAATCATAAACAACATCACATCACAATAGATACACATTACACTGGAATTTACATGGAAACCCAAACAGGAGAAAACCACATAATGTTTTTCTTATATATCAAAAGAATACATTCATTGGAACCATCAAATTCCTTATTCTCCAGATACAACTCGAAGGAGGCTCCAACTCCATATTCTTAGGCTCCAACCTAAAGGAAGCTACAACTCCCTGAATTCTATGGCTCCAACCAGAAGGAGGCTACAACCCCCTGAGTTCTCCGGCTCCAACCAGAAGGTGGCTACAACCACCTGTCCTTGCCTCATCCAACCACCATGAAGTATAAGTGTAGACCAATTGTCATTATCAAAAAATCTACCACTGTCACTTCCACTATCTTTGTCACTGTCACTCTGTATTTTTCATTGTCACCCTGACACATTCACTGTCACCCTGTCATTGTCTCATCAACTTGTATCTTCTCATCAAACAACTAACACATGTAACATACCATGTATCAACTATGTACCAACATACATGATATGACATGCATCAATCATGAACCAAATATACATCAATAAAGAATAGTGAATCATGAACTAGATCTTCAACCATGTGTATCATGTACCACATACCATACCATCAACCATATGCATATTTGTACCGTATCATCAATGAAGTATCTCAAAAAACCAGTGCATGCCCCTCATGCATATGCCATGATACAACATCAATATGCATAAACCATATACAATCAACTCAAAGATAAGAATTATAAGAACCATGTCATGTGTTGAACCAGATATAAGAGTGCTCCTCACTCTACCAAACAACCAAGATATACCATATCCAGATACCAAACCAACCATACCAAGTATGTCTCAAGCATACACCATATCATGACAAGAAGTAACCATAAAAATACGTATACAACCATACCAATACCTCTGTAGCTGACTTGAGACTCTGATATGTTGACATGTAGAATTCCCTTGGACCTTTAGGGACCTGGTATCGACATCTACTCAAACCTTAATTAACTTTTCACAAATATGTGACCTTCTCTTCTACATCCTGCAAGTATTTGTGCTTTCCTCCACTATATTCCACGTACATTCGTGCCCAGCTGAGCTACAACTAGGGGATACCTAAAAAATATGGTATGTGTCAACCCCGAGACTTTATCCTTTTACCTTCCTTTGCTACCTCAGAAATATGTCGTCACAACCTTAACAAGATATCACTAGATCACAAGAAAGATAATCAATGAATAAGTGTGTGTGTGTGTGTTCTTGTGAATGACTCCTTGAGGTGTTTATATACTTTTTCATAGTAACCTCTCTCCTTACTTTAGGTATTTCTTGTTGCAACCACTTTACCCTTTGACTAAGACTTGTAACTAACTAGGGGCTTCTTGACCACTCATCGGGGCTTCCAACTTTACAAGGTCATATCTACCCAACCGTGAGGAACCACGTGGCATTCTACATCCCACCAGAAATGGCACGACATGCACTATCCATATATGATAGTCTTACCTGCAATTACATTATCCCTCATGTCCATTTCCCTCATTCAACTTCCGGTACCAAGACCATGCCGTCGGGGCTTCTTCAAGGGTTGACATCAATGACAACCAAACTATCAACACCTATCATTTGAATATATCCCCCATATTGGGCTATAAAGTTCCTCTTGGTACAATCACTCTTATATGTGAATATTTAATACAATTTATGTACTTATCGTTAATAATACTTATTAATTGTTATAATTCTTATATATGACTATTTAATACAATTTATGTACTTATCATTAATAATACTTATTAATTATTATAATTATTATATATGACTATTTAATACAAATTATGTACTTATCATTGATAATACTTATTAATTATTATAATTATAATAATAATAATCTATGTTTAAGGTCACGGTCAAGCCAGACACCAAATTGGTGTATGAGACCCCCCTTGTTTGTGGGACAAGGGATCCCCTCTGCGCAGTGATTTGATTGTTAAATTCTACAGAGGTATGAATATCCTACGTTTTATCATGCATGTAAAATCAATGTGGAGTTAATATCTAGGCATGTATCGTCTTCTATCAATCATATGTTGATGTGCGACTTATTGAATAATACTAGCAGCCTATTAGTAAATGCATGTTGTTTTAATATGAACATGGTTCTAAAAAGGCGATGCGAGTAAGACCTTGGTTTTTTTGTTGGTATCTTCAGTAGAGTCTAGGGGGAGCTTGAGCTAGTGTAGTTGTGTTTGGATGTTGGTGGAGTGCTAAGTATTATTATTTGGGTTGGCATTATTTCTCTGTTGAAATGGTCCATTTCCATTGTCTACGTTGTTATTATGTGTTGTTCCATTTGTGGGAGGTTCAATGAGGCCTCTAGAGATGTTAGAAGGAGATAGTTGAGACCCAATGTAGGGCGATGAATTTCACCCTTAGGTGGAATTGTTGGAAAGAGGAATTAAACATCAATAGAAGGGGAAAAAATAGAATCAAAGACAAATGTGTTATGGAAACTATGTCTTAGTTGCTGTAATTAAGGGAACCAAAGAAGGTATACTTTGATTACATACTTTTTCTCTCGTCAATGGTTTTTGGAACTAGACATTCAGTGTGAGGAACTGAATTATTTGGTTAACAAAATTGTGCCATGTTTACATCTCCCTTCGGGGGTAACTCAGTCTTCCTCTACTTTGACTATTTCTTCAGTAAGGGACCAATCGCTTAATGGATTATCTTGGGTGCTTAATGAAAAATTTCTTTCATAGCAAGCCACAAACCTATCCATGGAGAACACTACAAGGGTTGTCAACATTGTGTAACGAGATGAAGCTAGGAAGTGAAGGCTCAAGTGATCTTGAATGGATTATGAATAGAAAATTTAGGAATAGAAGATGGCACATATACCACAGATTGCTCGTAACCTGAAAATGGCACAAACGTTGAATTAGGATCATAGGCCAAGAGACCTTCATCAAACTTAACATCTCTCCTACTAATAATTTCATTGGAATTAGGTTGAAGAAGTATATAACCTTTTACATCTTCAGAATATCCAACAAAATTCAATTTCTCACTTTTAGGTTGTAATGTTTTCATTTTCTCATTAGGAATGTTAGCATGTGCTTCACTACCAAACACATAAATGGATAACATATAGTTTAATTTTACTCCATGCTTCTTCCAATGCTATATTTTTTAAATCATTTATGAGAGTGTGATAGACTATGTAATTGGCACAATTAATGGCTTCAATCGAAAAATGAAGGCTTTATCCCTTACATTGGATCATACAATTTGTCATTTCCTTTAATGTGTGATTCTTTCTCTCAATGACACCTTCTTGTTATCGTGTATATGGAATAGTATGTTGCATCTGGATTCCCTGTGCAGTGTAGTAATTTATAAATTTTTTATTAACATATTCAACTCCATTATATGTTCTTAACCTTTCAGTAAGTTGTAAGATTGTTTTTCCACAAGGGATTTGTAGGCCAAAAACATGTCAAAAAATTTACTCTTAAGTTTTAGGAAATAAACCTAAATGTGTTTGAAGAAGTAATCAATGAAATCTAAGAAGTACTTGAACTAGAGAAAGAAAGAGAATGAAGTGGACCAAAAAAATCACTATGAACAATATACAAGGGGGTCAAGGTCTGCCAAGATGCATGCTTATCAAAATTTTCTTGATGATGCTTACCAAGAACACAGTTGGAACAAACACTATCTCCACAAGAAATCAGAGGAAGACCAATCATCATATTTTGATTACATATCTACTGCAATGAGTGATAGTTTAGATAACCAAATAACCCATGTCGAAGTTTTCTCAAGTCATCATTATGAGCAATAAAAATTGATGGATAAGATTATAACCCAAAGTTGTTACATTTGTACAACCTAGTAATATTATCAACAATTCTAGTTGTTGGGACATGCTTAGGATATTTTAAAGCCTTGATTACAACTTGGTGAGGTGAAAACTCTATTGTTTTACCTTCACTTAAATGAGTGATTTGATACATTGATTGAATATTGTAGGAGAGACTTGGATCACATACTATATCATTAAAATGAGCATCATCTGGCTGAAATGTTCAAACCCTACAACACTAAGAGATCCATCATCACAACAAATATTTTTTTGGTGTTACATTCATTAAGTGATGCATATTTATGAGTGGAACGAAATGAAAACACATATTTATAATGTTAACATAGAGACATAATGAATAATAACATAGATACAATAAAACTTGACTTCTATTAAATAAGAAATATGTTGAAATTGTAAAATGCAGACTGAAACAAGCTTGCTAGAATGGTGGTAGCTTATCTCTGAGAAGAGATGTGATGACTACACTCATTCGCAAGAAGATCAGTACAATGAGGCTCTAAAATCATTTTTACAGTAAACATGAATGTCAAAACCCTAGATATCCAAAAACCTAACCCTAGGAGATGAAGCACAAAAATTCTTGTGGGCCACATTGGGGTAAGTTGGTACATCAACTTCTTGGGGTCGTAACTTTTGCATATGATCTTCATTTTAGGCGCACGACAACCCGTTGGAAAGGTCTATCCAAGGAATACACATTATATCAATGTTTACATGTAGTCCATCGAGATGGATTCCCGAGGCCTTTCAGGAGTAGGAAGAGGGGTGTACATGCCTTGTTTCTTAATGGACAGTTTGGCAATGGCACAAGAAGTGCATGACCTGATATACTTACTGACATCCTATCAAAGTTTCAGCCAATAGAAATGTTTTTTCAACACTACCACTGTCTTTTCTATGTCGAAGTGTCTTGCCACCCAATTGTAGTGGGCTTCCCAAATCAGCTTCTCTCGCTCACTTGATGGAACACAGAGATGGCCCAGATGGAAAAACATCCCATCCTAATGATAGAAATCAATGACAGTTTTGGTTGCTCCCAACATCTGGTAGGTGGCATAGAAGTCAGGATCCCTCTCATAGAGTTGGGGCCACCTAGAGGTCTCATGACCACAATATTTTAGCACCATGGTGAGTGTTGCAACTAGAGGGAGGTTGAGGCAGTCAATTACACGGTTGGTGCTTCTTGTTTTATACTTGATGTTGAGATAGAACTGCTACAAGTATGTGGACCAATTCCGATGGTGGTCATTATGCAATTTACCTTGTGTCTGCATGAACTGTAGTGGCTTATGATCGGTATGGATGATTGTCTCCTTCCCAAGAATGTAATTCCTCCATTGGAAGCATGCTTGACAAATGAAGTACATTTCTTTGTCATAAATAGGGTACTTACAAACAACATATGATAATGTCTCACTATGATAGGCCACGGGTTGTTCATGCTGAGTGAGAACTACACCCACAACATAGATTGAAGCATATGTCTCAATATCAAAGGGTTGTTGCAAGTCATGTAATGAAATCCTTGGGGATGAGAACAAACATTGCTTCAAATCATAGAAATATTTTTGTTGTGACAGAACCCACACAAAATTTTCCTTACCACCACCCCTGGTTACTTGGCTAAGGGCCCATGCAATATGGGAGAATCCCAACATGAACCTGCGATATAAATTGGCAAGGCATAAAAATCTCTGAAGCTCAGTGAGTGTGGTTTCGGCTGGCCAGTCACGAATGACCTGGATATTGGCAGGATCAACATGCACCCCATGCTCATCAACAATGTAGCCTAGGTATTGGACCCTGTCCATGCCAAAGGAGAATTTCTCCAAATTTGTGTATATATTTTGTTGTCGCAGAGTGTGCAGAACCTATTGAATATGGTGTAAGTGTTCCGCCCAAGTCTTGTTGTAGATGAGAATTTCATCTAGATAAACCACCACAAAATAATTGGTGAAATGTCGCAAGATATTGTCCATTATCCTCATGAATTTTTTTGGGGAATTCGTCAAACCAGAGAGCATGACTAACCATTTGAAAAGACCTTCTTTGGACTTGACAAAAGTTTTCCATACATTTGTCTACTCTATTGGGACCTGATGCTAGCCATACTTCAAATCAATCTTACTGAAGTATTTGGGCCCCTTGAGTTGGTCAAGGAGATCGTCGATTTGGGGAATCGAGTCCCAGTAATCGATTCAGAGTCCCCAGGTCCCGTCTTTCTTCTTCACAAGCACAATTAGTTTTCTCATGGTGAGGAGTTGGGTTAGATGTGCCCCTTTTGGAGCAGTTCTTGGCTCTGACGCTTGATATCCTTGTTTTCTAACAGAGAGTGGTGATAGACTGGCCCATTGGGTAGTAGTGCACCGGGGATCATATCGATTGAATGCTTGACCTGACAGTGTAGAGGTACCCCAATGGGTGAGGAGACGATGTGTTTGTATTCTTCCACGACCTTATCCATTTTCTTTTGTTGCGTGGAGAGATCGATCGCGAAGGCCATGGATGTGGCTGAAACCTTTCGCTCACTTTGAGAGAAAATCACGAAGAAGACAAATTATCGGTCTGATACATGACCTTCTTGTACTGCTTGGCAGAGATCAAGGAAATGGAAGTAGGTGGGACTACCTCAGGTATCCTATACAATTTTCTGTTCAAATTAATAATAACACTATGAGGCCTATACTCATATACAACATGTCGTTTCCATAAATATGGTTGGCCCAAAAGAATTTCACAAACTTCAAGGGGAGCGTACTCACACAACACCTTATCTTTGAAGGGCTTGATGTTGTAAGACAATCGACATTTTTTGCTGAAGCGAATATCGCTTCCTTGGTGGATCCATATGATGGTGTATGGTTGCAGGTGTGACATTGTCGACAAGGCCAACTGCTTAACAACCTCCATTGAGATGAGGTTCTTCTGGTTACCGCTATCAACGATGAAGTGAATTGGAGTACCTTTCACCCACATATTTGAATGAAAGAGGCGTTCACCTTCCTCTGGCTCATCAGGTTCATCGGGTTGGATCTTGGTGGTAACAACGGTGGAACTAGTTTCCATGTCAATAATCATTCTCCCCTTTTCTAGTTCTGACTTTGAGTCGAAACCCACATATGATTCAGAGGCTTTCACCTCCGCCACCAATGACAGCTTTGAGCGGTAATCAACAGTGTTATTCCATGGGCTCTTATGGAATTTGCACCACTTCTCAATGCATTTATTCGTCTTTCCATTTTCCTTCTTTGTTTCCAGCTTAGACTGGTTGTCCTGAGCCTGTCCATATTTGATTTTTCCTTTGTTCTACGGGTTAGGGCTTCCCTTTCCTTGCTTCTGTTGTGAGGGGTTCCCAAGCCCAAACAATTGTGTCTTTTGTTTAATAATTTATTCAATTTTGACAGAATATCAATAGGTCACTCCCAAGGATGATATGTCTAGAAAATCCATATCTTTCTGGATGTATCTATGCATACCCTCGTGGTACTTTATCACCAGATGTTTCTCAGAACCTTTGATACCCATATTGGTGTGCAAGGTATGGAAGACATTGGTGAACTCTGGCATTGTTTGGTCTCTTTCCTATCATAGTGTGGTCCATATTGTTTACAAGTTGTCGTAACCATGCACCGAGAACACTTTTTCCAACTGAGAGTTTGAGCCCACAGACTAAGTAGATTTTTCACAGTGATCATCGCACTCTTTCTCTCTATCCCAATACTGTGTCTAAGTTACCCTCCGAACCCGAGATTGTTAACTTCGAGCATGTATGTCGGACGAGTTGAGCACTGCAGAGAAATTTGTTGAAGAAGTTCTGATCGACCTCGTGATTGAAAGAGTCATGTTGATGTCTACAGGTGTACAAGCATCATCGACGAGAGGACTTCCAGCCTCTCCGTCAACTACTCGCGGAGCCGGACCATCCCGACCTTCAGATCAAAAGCGAACCAAGCACAGGTATGATCTAGAAAATACCAAATTGATCCTGACCATATTACCCACCTATATACCACCTTTGAGCGGTGCAGTAAATCGAGATAGTGTGCCCAGATATTTTGAATAAACCTTGGTTACGACGTACCTCCCGAAGGGGATACACGCAGTTTGAGCAGACCAAGATAATATTGTAGCGTTGAAGTTTAGCAACTTCAACCTCGGAGATCGCAAAGTCTATAGCATGCTTTCCCCACATAAGTACCTGACCAAAACTAAGGGGAATAATTCGAAGATAATCCCCTAGTCGTGGACTATGAACCTCGTGCAGTCTACCCTGTTGAACGTCATGAACATTCCCCACTTTGGTAGACACTAATAAGTCAATGCTTATGTCAAGTTGTTTCTTTCTTGTTACCATGGTGGCTATTTTTGGCTAAACTATCGTATAACAGTTGATCTGAAGATGATCAATTGGATCATAGGGTTGAGTATGCAAGGACCTGATCCACAAGAGTTTTACCCCAGAAAATCCATGGATCGTGCTCTAGCACAGAGGATCAAGGACACTTATGGCGATGTCAAGAAGGGAACGCAAGGATACAAGGTAGCTTCTATCCAGAGTGGCACGGTGCACCTCATCTTTCAGTTGATTGCAGGGAATTTAGTACGAAAGAACCGACCTACCCAAGTCATCGGTTTTGTAGTCGACCTCGCAGGGAAGTGCGTGGAAGGCCTTTAGAGGAACTGGGTGAAGTACCTGGTGAACCAGTTGGAACTTGACTGTAGAGAAGCATAGGATCAAGGATATGAATTTCCTTTCAGATGGCTCTTAATCCTTATAGATTTTATTGCCTGGGAGATTCTAGAAGGTTCGACCTTCCCGGACATCGATCCATTTGAACCACTGGCCACGAAGTTCAGTACACTATGGTATTCAAGCGATATGAATAAACAATGGAAGTCAAAAAAAAAATTTCATACCTACTACAATCAGCTGAAGATAACCATACATTCTGAGCCTCACATGACTCCAAACACTCTACAATGGTTCAAGCCTTTGATGAAGTTCAACGCAGATTGACATTTTATTTACATCACAGTGCGCGCCGATGAACACAAGCAATAGCTTCAATCCTATTATAAGATGACGGAGGAGGACTTGGAGGAGATCACTAAGGATTGGTCGACAGACCTCCTTATTCCAGCAGACCTTGTGGAGATATCCAAAATTGACATCCCATAAACTGCGCAGGATACACCCGGACCTAGCAAAATAAAGAAGACCGAAGAGGTCCAAGGATTAGAAAGTGCATCTGATAAGACTACTTCCATATCACTAGAGCAAGGAGGTGATGGCGAAGAGTTATATGAAAAAGAAGTCAAATAGAAGCAAGGAGACAAGGTTGATCCCTTGAAGAAGAGGAACGGTTTGCCTCCAAAACCTTCCTCCTAGAAGAAATCGAAGGCCACCATGACCAAGATGCAGACCGTCCTCACCTCCAATGATTTTGACTTCCTCATAGTAGCCTTGCAAGATGCTTCACTGGAAATAGCAGAGAAACAAGAAGCATAGAAAGAGGATATGTATTATCGAATTGAGACTAAATTCCAAGGGGTACAACGGGCCCTATAGTCCAGTCGTGCAGTCTCAATTGGGATGAGAGAACCAAAATTGGGAGATGAGCCAACTCAACTCCACCGCCTAGCCTATATAGTCGAAGCTTGCCTTCGACGAGCACAGGAAGAAACAGAGCAATCCATCCAGGCTTTGACACAAGTACAAGGATTACTCATAGAGAAACACAGTGCTACAGAACAGGAAAATCTTGCTCTCCAACCAAAGTTTGATGAAGAAAAAGCATAGCTACAACAAGAAAAGGAACAGTTGCTCGCGGAGAAAATTGAAGTAAAATAAGCAGTCAACAGAGAAATTCTCTCTGTGATAGTCTTAGAAATCAAGGCAGAAGACTAAGTTACATAGCAGGTGAACCAACTCGTAGAATCCATCCAGTAGCTACAACAACGCATAGCATATTTGGAGCTATGCACTATACCTGAGACCCCACAAGATGTAAGAGACCAAAGAGAAGAAAACGCCCAGAGTGCATTTGAAAGGATAAAGGCTCTTACCCTGGAATGTAAGAAACTCACTGATCACAATGCCTAGACCTATGAACAACTGACGAAAAACCTAGAATTGAAGGAACTGGAGTCACATCTCCAAGAGGTGACGTATCAAGCCGAAAAGACACAGGTGCAGCTGAAGTCCCTGTCAGCTGTGGAAAGAATGAAGCGCTCCCAAGAGCAACGCACTGCACAACAACAGATCCATACTATCCATATCAGAGTTATGGAAGTAACTCATGGGCTCCAACCCATACAAGATAAGGCCTATCAATTGTTTACAGAGGTAGAAGGCCAAGGAGAAAAGATAGAGAAGGTTGTCACTACATTTGAATAGCGTCTAGAGGGACCTATCAACAATGCAATCATCCAAGAGTTTGTTGAACAGGAGGCCGTAGCACAACAACAAATCGAAGCAGCTCGAGCCAAGCTCGAGGCATTCAAAGCAGTACTAGTCAGACCAAAGTGACTCGGGACGAGTCAGAGGTGAGTGTTGGGGGCCTGTTGGCCCTTGACCAAGTTTTGGGACTTTGAAAACCTATCGAAGATGGAGCACGAGATGAAGTAGAGATCGCGAGATCTCGGCCCCTTTTTGGGTCCTTTTTGGGATTTGGGAATATGTAACATGTATGGGATGTCAGCCCATGGGTTTACCCATGTTTAGGCCTATTTTGTAAAGTATAAATAAGTAGCTAGGTGAAATAAGTAGAAGGGCCGATAATCTAAGTGCTAAGTGCAAGCATGGTTTGTAGATTCTTTGTGCATATTGTGAGAAGCTTGTAGAGCTAGGTGCAAGTGGTTGTAACAAACTGTGAAAGGCTTTGTGCTAGACCCAGCTCCGGGAAGGAGGATCTGGTGAGGTGTACGCAGATATCCTGTCCTATGCGGAGTAGGGTTTTTGTGGCTCTGTGCATGTAGATGACTGATTGAAGCTAATAAAGAATAAGAGTTGGTGGACGTAGCCCCAGGGTGGGGGTGAACCATGTAAATATTGTGTTATTCTGCTATGTGCGATGTTTTGATGTGTTTATTTTCTAAGTGCTTGATATAGATATATAGATAGATATGTTTATGCTTTTTGCTTATGATGAACATGGATGCTAGATCTGATAAAGGTGAATGTTCTTAGTGCTTGAATCTGCCAGATCTTACCCAATTATTTATGCTAAGTGCTTAAATACATTAACTCAGGGTGAATGTTGCGATGCTCTGTTTTCTCTGCAGAGTAGATATTGGTTAAATAATGATGAAATAATGGTGCTAAATTCTCTGTCAAGTATTATAATCACATATCTGTGTCCTAGCTAAGGTTGCAAACACCTGAGTTTGCAACCACCCCTGCCTCTACCTCGGGTGAGACTTCATCTTCTTCGCAGGGATTGTCCAAAGGGTCGGTAGTTAGGGTTTTGTTGGTGCGTTGTTGTAGCGTTGACCCTAGGTCTACCCCTGTGCCAACAACTTATATAAAATATCTTGAACCTGTTGGAATATGTGTTGGATCCTCTCAATAAACCTGGTATTTTTGTCTACTTCAGTTTGAGCATGGGACAAGTCTGTCTAGGTTGTTGCAAGGGGTAGTGTAACATCTATGGGACATGTTAGCACTAGAAGTTACCCTTAGACTTCTATAAGGATAATCCCAGTACCCATCAGAATTTGAATAATTGAATCAAATTTGGTAGGTGGATAAGCAAGACTCTACAAGAAAGGAGAGGGCAACAAATTAATTGCAGATCAATCATCTTTCACCATTGGGCATGGAGTCATAACCTCTCTGCAGATTGAAGGAAATCAAGTTGCGTATCAGGAGAAAGTTTTATATAATGATGGATAGAAGAGTGAAGATGATAAAAAAAAAAAGGAGAACATACATCAAGAAGGAATCCTCTATGCAAAACAAATGCAAGATGCTTGAAATAAAACAATGATTAACAAGCAGGATGCAACAAATCCTCTACTGCTCATGGATTTATTAATCACATGCATCCTTTGATATTCAAAATATGCACTATATTCAAGCAAGATGAAATATAGAATGGAAAACAAAGAATACACGATCTGATAAACAACTCCTATGAATCTTCCATGCCAGAAAAATTTACATCACAAGCCCTCAGGCTTACAAATAAGCATATGCAAGAAAACAACCCCTCAAGCTCTCTTGAGCCTCTCTTGGAACATGGACTCAACATTTTTCTCTTGTTAGCATTACAATATATATGATGTCATTACAAATCCTTTATTTCTCCCCCAAGGGAGTCGAATCCTTTTGTTTTACCAAAAATAACAACTTTTACATAATTATAGGATGTAAAATAGAAACAGAATAATAGTTAATTCTAAATCTTTTTTTTTAGTATTATGTTTTTGACCAACTAAAAATGTGCTAACTGAAGAGAAAATCATGGGATTTGATACAAAAATAATCAAATTTTATCATCCAACTCAATTTGGGGTTGTTCTTGCCACGTTGGATCTGTTCGACAACACAGGTATTCCAACAGAGGACGAACACCTTCAGTAACCACTCACATAACCAGATCAAAGATCAACACACCGATGTTTTCACGTGGTAAAACCCCTACGGG
>SNQJ01S0146395.1:38612-53897 GCA_010110895.2 Picea sitchensis
GGGAACATATCGTGACCGTCGGATTGCCTAACTACAAATGCATACTAATGCATACTAAAGAAACACACTTTTACCTAACGACATATTAGACCAAGTAGATCTTAACTAACTCCTAAGTGTCTAAATATCCTAACAGGATCTCCACCAAGTCGAATTCTAGAAATTTGTCCAATTTCGCAATGCACTTTCGCTGCAAAACTTCTATAAATTATGTTTTTAAATTTTCTCTCAAATGATAAACTGGGTCAGGCTGAATTTTTTTCAGCAAGTAAATAACATTATAATGCTTCTCCAAACACAATTGGAGAAAACCCCATATTTTTGTTTAGAGTATATATTGAAAATACAATTTTGCGTCGTTCCAGTTCGCTGCAAAACTATTGCTACAGGATATTTCACAGCATGTTATATTTCGTTGTGAAATTTTTGTTCTTTATTGTCTTCCTTTAAAACTTGATTTTACTCATGTACAATATTTATGATGGTGTCAACCTTTTCATTTGATGAAATTAAATCATGCCATACTTGCTTCATATCCAAAAAACCAATCTGAGTGGAGAATTTCAAAACCCTTTACTTGTTAGTTTCAAAATTTGAGTAGAACAAAAATAAGACCCCCCTTGACCATTTATGAATCACTTAGATATTTTTTCTCAGATGACATGACTATTGGTAAAAATAATAAAGATTAATGGCGATCTTCAACAACAAACATATTTTTGGAAATGCAGTTTTGCAGCGCCCAGGAATTTTGCAGTGAACAGGGTTTTATTGTTTGAAATCTGCAAATCACATAAGACATGAATAAAACTCTACTCCTCGTCATTATCATGTGCAGGTTCCATGGTGTTGAATCAGCTAGCAATTCGAAACCATGCACTTTTGCAACTTATTCGCTGTAAAACCTTTGTTTTGACACTTTTACAGTGATGTGACATAAGTGATGTGATGTTGTGAAATATTAGGAGTTTTTGCAGCGAACTTTGAAATTGATTGGATACAAGTCATAAAGGTACCAACTTGATTTAAAATATTAGGGAACCTTATATTTGTAACATAACAAGACCCCTAGGCTTATTAAAACATGATATAATGACCTTACACTTATCTTATTGAAGTGACTAAAAGACTTTTTACATGAGACTAAATTGACCATGTGACTTCAACTAAACCCAAACAAAAGTAAAAAATGAGGTGGAATTGACCCCAATGCATTTCAGCTACTAAAATTTGGCTCCTTTTGGGGGTGGAGACCTCCCTGTGAGGCTCCAAGAACCCCTACAGTTTCAGTGCCTCATCCTATGAAAATGTTTATGATTTTTGGATTTTCAAGCTTCTTCAAGTACTTTCTAATAATATCATGATTCCTCATATATGTTTCACATTCACCATAAGGACCATCAATCTGGTCCATTGGGCCCATGAAGTTTTCTCATCTCATTCCAAACCTTTGCAATTGTTTATTCAAGAACTGAAAAAACTATTGAATGCACACTAAAACCAAAACTAAATACTGAATAGATGCTCAGGATATGAGCTTATTCATCACACCTACCTATTGTATTGAACCATAAGTTTCTCAATCAAGTGAAGTCAAAAATCCAGTGAACCCATGCAATAATTTTGTTCGTTGGTTTAACTTCTTGCATGTCTTTGTTCATGGATAAAAAGAAAACCCCGCTTAGTGGAAATTCATCTAAAAACTTGAAAACAAATTCAATATTGACAAAATATGAAAAAATAGGTCTGCTTATTGACTCCATAGATGTTGCAAAAGGATCTTCATAAGGATGCACACTAATTTCCTTTTGTGTATTCCTTCCCATTGCTCTCTTGTTTTCATGAAAACCCAACTGATGGATTTCATAGAGGCTGAAAATTTTCATAAAATTGTTGTAATGAAACATCCTTTTGCGAAAATAACATGGTTGGTTGTGACCCTAATTCATAATCACCTTCATTTTTAGACTCACAGTTGATCAAGGGCTGAAACTTTTGACTGTTGAAATCATCCATATAACAAGATACAGGGTCATAAAAAACATGAGAAGTTTGATGTTGAATTATAGAGTTGTCAATTTGTTCTAGTGATTCTATATGACTTTACATCCACTCAAATCCATTTCCTTCATTAATGACCTTAAAATCCTCTTTCAACAACTTAAATGAAGAAAAGAATAAAGGAAAAGAATTTCCTTCAACGAAATCACTACTTTGTTCATTTTCAATGTTGTAATTGTGACATGTGGAATGATTGCTTTCATTAGTTTGTTGAAGATTAACATCTCTTGTTGGCATAGGGGCAGACCCAGGGTTCAACGCTTCAACAACGCACCAATAAAACCCTAACAATCGACCCTTTCGGAAACACCTGCGAAGTAGATGAAGTCTCACCCAAGGTAGAGGCATGGGTGGTTGTAGGACTCAAATGTCTGCAACCTAGCTGGGACACAGATCTGTGATTACACGACTCTTAACAAGGCACTTAGCAGTTAACAGTCATCCGTATTTAACCTTTATTCACATCGCAGATCAAAACCCTAATTACATAGCAACGCAATATTCAACAAGATCAAACACATTCAAGCACTTAGCATGGAGAGATAGATCAGATCTAACATTCATTCACATTACCAAGAACTAAGCTATTATACTAGATGCATCATACAAAAATATATTAGAACTAATCATAAATCACTTCACTAACATACAACATAATGCAAAAAGCAACCATAACATAGGATATACGTGGTTCACCCCAGTGTGGGGCTATGTCCACCAACTTTTCATATTCTTTATTATCTTCTGTCAATCTCCTTACATGCACAAAGCCTCAGAACTCACTCCCCATAGGACAAGAGATCTGCACACACCTCGCCAGATCCTCCTTCCCCGAGCTAGGTTTAAGCACAAATATTTCTTACTGTCTATACACAAGCTTCTTAAAATCACTTGCACTTAGCTCTGTAAGTTCTTAACACATAGCACACACAAAGCATCCACAACTATTCACACTTAGCACATTGGCCTCATTACCCTTAGCACCGCCTACTTACATCAACTAGATTTCTATTTATATATTACAAAATGGGCCTAAACATGGGTAAACCCATGGCCGACATCCCATACCTATTACATAAACCATAATCCCAAAATATTCTCTAAAAAAGGGTCGAGATCCCACGATCTCTGCTTCAACTTGCGCTCTGCCTTCACCCAGCCTGTCGAAGTCCCAAAAGAGGTCAAACATGACCAAGGATCTCCAAAACTTGGTCAAGGGACAACAAGCCCCCAACACTCACCTGTGACTCGTCACGAGTCACTCTGGTCTAGGAAAATCTACCTCAAAATCCTCGAGCTTGGCTCGATCTTCTTCAACCTATTGTTGCGCCAAGGCCTCCTTCTTGGTGAACTCTTGAATAATTGCCTCGTTCACAAGTCCTTCTAAGCATTGTTCTACCAAAGTGACTACTTTTTCTAGCTTTGCTCCTCGGCCTTCAATGTCCGCAAGCTGCATCCTGGACTGGCTGGAGCTTCTGAGTCACTTACATGACTTTTCTTTGTATGGCATGGACTTGTTACTAAGCCATGCACTGTTATTGGGATATTTTCATCCTCTCAACTACTAACAGGAGTTTCAACTGTGCTTGTACTACTGCTGCTTGTTGCTTTGCTTCCTAGAGTTGTGACTCCAGTGTCTTCAGTTCAGGGTCCTAGGTAAGGTGCTCGTAATTCTACGCACTGTGACTGATTAGTTGTTTACATTCCATGGATAATGCTTTGATCCTTTCAACTGTGCTCTGGGAAGTTGCTTCTATCTGGTCTCACACCTCCTACGGAGTGCTTGGCACTGTTTGTAGCTCTAGTTCTATGACTCTTTGTTGAAGCTGTTGAATGGCTTCAACAAGCTTCATCACTTGATTATCCACTGGGTCTTCCTCCATTTTCTCTAAGCTTGTCACAGAGAAAACTTCTCTGTTGACTGGTTCTTTAACTCTGACCTGCTCCACTAGCAGCTGTTCTTTCTCTTGCTGGATTTGTGCTTTATTTTCTTCAAACTTTTTTTGGAGGTCGTCCTTCTCCTGCTACGTAAATCGACGTTGCTTTATGATTTCCTCTTGTTCTTTCTTCAGGGGCACTAAGGCCTAGTATTTTTCTTCCTATACACAATGAAGGCAAGTTTCGGTCACATCAACTATTCTGTGGAGTTGGGCAGGCTCATCTCCCAACTCTGGCTCTTCTGGTGGCGGGGGTGCAGTGGACACTGTCCGGTTGGAGTGAAGGGCTTGATGTACTCCTCTCAGCTCTGTCTCAATTCTATCATACATGGCTTCTTGTTTGGCTTCAGTTCTCTGTAAAATATTTTCCAAGGCATCTGATACAGCTGCGATAATGAAGTCAAAGTCATCGACCATGAGTACAGTTTGCAGCTTTAGATTACTTGCTTTGGACTTCTTCCGTGATGTAGGTTTTGTGGGGGAAACCTTTCTTTTCTTGGATGTCTCTACCTCTTCAAGGGGGTTCCTAGGCTTTGTTACTTTGCCTTGATTCTGCTTGTCTTCTTCCCCTTCTTTTTCTTCTTTGTCCACTTCATCGTCTCCTCCTATGTTAGGTGAATCTGATGCAGTCTCTTCTAATGTGTTGTGTATTTCTTGTACATCTTCCTTATTTTTCTTCCTGTTACTGCTGGGCGCATCATAGTCTTCGTGAGTAACCACCATACTTCCAATGAGGTTGGGATCGGGCAATGTTGCCTAGTCGACTCGTATAAGTAAATTTGTGGGCCATTCCTTAATGATTTCTTCCAGGTCCTCCTCTGTGAGATTGTAGTAGGATTGAAGCTCTTCTTTATTTTCATATGTTGGGGCAATAATATAAATAAAATTCCTATCTGCGCAAAACTTCGTAAGGGGTCTGAACCTGTCCAGGGTATTCGATGTCATACAAGGGAAAGACTCAATATCCCCCTTCAGTTGCAGGTAGTAGGTATGGAATACTACGTTCGAATGCCATTGTTTCCCCATATTGCTTGAATACTAGAGCATGGTGAACTTCGCAACTAGTGGCTTGAATGGCTCAATGTCAGGGAAGGTCACACCTTCTGGTATCTCCCAAGCAGTAAATGCGATGAGGATCAGTAGCCAGCTAAAATGGAACTCATGGCCCTGATCCTAAGCTTCATGACAATCCAGTTCTAACTGATTGACTAGGTAACTAGCCCAGTTCATCTGTAGTCCTTCCACGCATTTTCCCGTGAGGTCAACGAAAAACCCTGTCACCTGCATGGGTCTATTCTTTCTTACTAGCTTACTAACAATTGACTGGAAAGCAAGGCACACTGCGCCATTCTGAATGGAGTCTACCTTGTAGCCTTGCATCCCTTTCTCTACATTTCCATAGGTGTGTTTAAGCCTCTATGCCAGGGCTCGGTCTACAACCTTCCTTGGATAAAAGTCTTGCAGGTCTGGTCCCTGCATGCTCAATCCGGTGATCCTATGGATCAACGCTGGATCGACGGTGATGTCTTTGTCTAACCATAGATACTCGCCATGGAAGCATGATAATAGGATCTTAACGCAGGCATTAACCTCTTGGTTCCTTCGAAAATGTGGTATCTTCATCACGTTCAAGATAGTGGACCTCGCGATGTCCATAGTCCACGACTGGGGGATGATCTTTGATTTCTTCCCCTTCGTCTTGGTCAAATATTTTTGAGGTGTGAGCATGCCATAACTCTTGCGGTCTCCTAGGTTATAGTCATTGATATTCAAGGTTGGAATCCTCTCCATTTGCGGTCTGACTGCTTGTATTCCCTTCGGAAGGTACACAGTGATGACTGTGTAGTTGAAGTCCCTCGGGACACTGTCACGACTCATCAACTGGCCAGGGGTGGGATGTAGTCGAGCAGGATAGATGGGATTAACTTCACATTCGCCAAGTCATATCGATGCTTGGTTATTTTCTCGGTCACAGCTCGGGATGGTCCAGATCCACGAGCAGTCAACGAGGAGGCTTGCACTCCTCATTTCGATGAGGCTTGGATGCCTGCGGACATCACCTTCTCGACCATGAGGTCTATTAGAATCTCTTCGATGGATTTTCTTGCTGCGCTAATTTCGTACGACATGCAAACTCGAGATCTGATATCTCAGGTCGGTGAACAATACTCACTGTAACAGAATGTATAGTGAGGTCTCGATGATCACCGCATGAAATCAACTAGTTTTTTGTGGGCTTGGATAATCACAATTGGAAAAAGTGTTCTCGGTGCAATGCTCGAAGGGATAAATAGACATTGTCGTAACGTTTTCTTTCAAAGGGTCACAAAGCCTTAATTAATTCAATTCCATCTGTTATGGTGCGGTCCCAACGGTCCAATGGTGAACTTTCAGGCCATAAATGCTTTCCTAACCATTTAGGAGCATTGATCGAATGGTCATATTGCCTCCAATGATCATATTTCTCTACCATGGTGAAGTACCATTCTGTGTTGTACTGATATTCTGACGAAGTTCGAGTTCTGGAAACCTTTCTTCTACGAAGTATTCTCTGAAACTTCTTGCAATTTTTCTAACTTTTCCCTCTTCTTACTGAGCTTTTTGGCCTTCTTTCGTGTGATCTGAATCATTGGTTTCCTCTTTCCATTATCGTTCTTATCTCCTCTTGGTATGATAACTTCACACTGTGGAGGATCTTTCATAGGATTCAAGGGTAATACTTCTTCTCTTTCTGGGGTAGGTGCTCTACTCTCTTGTATAGACAGGTGTCTCCAGTCTTCCTGTGTCCTTTCAACTTCGATATCCATATCTTTGGTCTTTAGTAGCTTCAACTAGTTATCTTTTTCTTCCAGTAAGTGCGCTATTATCCTAGCCATGAAGTCTCTTAGGTCTTTCTTTTTCTGTTCTAGATCCTCCTCTTCTCATTTCCTTCATATTTGATCTTTCTCAATCCAGGGTTTTCCTAGCAAGATAGAAAATGGGGTGTTGTTCTCAACAAACTTAACGATCTCAAATTATTCTTCTATTGAAGTTCCATGACCACTCATATATATATGGGTAAGCCTTCCACATAGGGTTATCATCTTTCCTCTAAATAATCCTATTCCTCCTAATGAAGGAACCATAGCAGGCTTTCCCAAAATTTCCCAAGTTCTTTCTATCATGATATTCACCTCTGTTTCCTCATCCAGGACACAGTCTATGTCGAAGTCTCCTATTCTTGTTTCTATGTACTCTTTCTCTTTTAAGACCTCTGATAAGTTATTTTTTTGATCATTCAAGGTTTCTTTCATCTGTAGTAATACAGTCTCTGATTGATTTTGGGGTTCTATCATATCCTTAGTTTCTTGGCTTGTCTCATCATTTTCTTGTTTCATATTCATCTTTTCAACTTTAGCAATCATTCTAGGACAATCCAAAACTTCATGGTCCATAGCTTTACAACAAGTACAACTAGGTCTTCTACCAGGGAATTCCTTAGCAATATGTATCAGTCTTCTGCAACTGTAACAAAAGGTTAATCCTCTCTTTCTCTTAAATGATCCCCAACCCTTCCTGTACTGCATAC
Source organism: Picea sitchensis (assembly GCA_010110895.2). Classification (NCBI taxonomy): domain Eukaryota; kingdom Viridiplantae; phylum Streptophyta; class Pinopsida; order Pinales; family Pinaceae; genus Picea; species Picea sitchensis. The sequence continues at coordinate 46,179 of SNQJ01S0146395.1, forward strand.
TGGGATCACAGTAACTAACCTGCAAAAAATTCTTTCTAGGATCTTGCATCCATTTGTTAGTCCAAACATTCTTTCTATGCATAGGGATAACATACCTTTCATTATTTCTATTAGATCTATTCATATCAAATCTTATTTCGTCTAACTGTGCCCTAGTTTTCATATTAGGACAAAATTTATCAAACATACCTAGATCCATTCTTTTGAAACAAAAATTTTCACTTATCTTACCTTTCTCAGAGCACAAAGCTTCAATATCTTACCTCTTTTCTTCAGATCAAACTTCTCTTCTCAGTACAAAGCTTCACAAGTCAAGTATAATATTGCACACTAAAGCAACAGATCTACGCACAAAGATTTCTTTTCTTCAGTTCCCAACAATCACAGTTTCAGGTCCCGAAAATGGAACCATTTGTTGGCATAGGCGCAGACCCAGGGTTCAACGCTTCAACAACAGACCAAAAAAACCTTAACTACCATCCCTTTTGACAACACCTGTGAAGCAGATGAAGTCTCACCCAAGGTAGAGGCAGGGGTGGTTGCAGGACTCAAATGTCTGCAACCTAGATGGGACACAGATCTGTGATTACACCACTCTTAACAAAGCACTTAGCACTTAGTAGTTAACAATCATCAGTATTTAACCTTTATTCACATCGTAGATCAAAACCCTAATTACAGAGCAGTGTAGTATTCAACAAGATATAACACATTCAAGCACTTAGCATGGAGATATAGATCATATCTAACATTCATTCACCTTAACAAGCACTAAGCTATTATACTAGATGCATCATACATAAAGATATCAACACTAAGCATAAATCACATCACTAACATACAACATAATGCACAAAGAAACCATAACATAGGATATACGTGGTTCACCTCAGTGTGGGGCTACCTCCACCAACTCTTCATCTTCTTTATTATCTTCTGTCAATCTCCTTACATACACAAAGCCTCGGAACCCGCTCCACATAGGATAGGAGATCTCTGCACACCTCGCTAGATCCTCCTTCCCCGATCTAGGTTTAAGCACAAAGCCTTCTTATTGTCTATACACAAGATTCTTACAATCACTTGCACTTAGCTCTACAAGTTCTTAACACATAGCATGCACAAAGAATCCACAACTATTCGCACTTAGCACATTGGCCTCATTACCCTTAGCACTGCCTACTTACATCGCCTAGATTTCTATTTATATGTTACAAAATGGGCCTAAACATGGGTAAACCCATGGGCCGACATCCCATACCCGTTACATAAACCCTAATCCCAAAATATTCCCTAAAAAGGGGTTGAGATCCCATGATCTCTGCTTTAAATTGCGCTCGGCCTTTAACCAGCCTGTTGAAGTCCCAAAAGAGGTCAAACATGACCAAGGATCTCCAAAACTTGGTCAAGGGCCAACATCTCCTGATAAAAAACATTCAACTGGTTGTTCTAGAAAATCAACATCATAATCATCATATCTAGGCAAATAAAAAACCTCTTGAAAATTATCAGCAATAAAATTTGAGACAACGACTTGTTTTTCAAAACACTGATATTTACTATCTACAAAAACATCATCATTGAAAATTTCAAGAAAATTCATAGAACAATCATTCTTCTACTCATACACTTCATTCTCTTCATCTGCATTTGAAACCTCATCTTGAGTCTGATCTGAGAGATTTTCACATGATTTAAGATTATCTTCTATCTCTCGATCATCATTGAACATTTGTTGAAAGGTCATAGACTTTCTCTCCATGAGATAAAGAACTAGATCAAGGTGTTTTTCTATTATATATTGCACCATGGAAACAACTTCAGATGGTTGGATCTCCAAAGGCATACTACAATAAAAAATGTGAAACCTTCTATTGAATGTAGCAAAAGCTTCATCCTCCTTTCTTTTCAAAGAATTAAAATCAGTTAAATATTGATCGAAGGATTTGTTTCCACCCTAATATCTCAAGAATGTACCATGAAAATCAGTCCAAAAACAAATGGAACAAGCGCCCAGATTTCTAAACCATAAAGAAACACTTCCAACTAAATATTTGGAAAATGTCCTCATAACAACATCCTCATGTACAATTTCAAAATTATCAATGACGTTATGAAAATCTCCCAAGTGCTTCTCATCCATGATATGGTCTTCTCTATTAAACCGAGGAAGATACTCAAAACAATTGGGAGGATAAGGATGGAGGAAATATGGCAGCCTGAAAAGTTTAAAACTTGTGTCTCTAATTCTAGTCTAAACTTTAGTGGGCTGAAAGTAAATTTCAACAGGCTGATTGTAAGCTTCAGCAGAAATGTTAGAAGGTAATGAATAAGATTTACTATCTACAAAATGAAAAGAATTATAAGGTTAAGGATATATGAGTATATGCACATTGTCATTCTCATGTGTTTCAGATGAAGGAATAGTGTCAACATCAATAATGCAAGAAGAAGATAAATCTTCTTCTTTTAAGGAGGAATACACAACAGTGGGTTTATGGTCATCTGATTAGACAAATCAAAGGATGATTATTTTGATATGTGAATGAAAATACAAGAAAGAGCTGACAAAAAATAACATAAGTTCTTGAAAGAAACATATAGCTTGATACCTAAACTTCCTGTGTCTTCCTTTCATTTTTATGTCTAAGCTTGTTCTTCGGTGGAATCTTGTAACTTGATTTGAATCACTAGAAATTTCTTCAAATGTGTGGATTCGCCAGGTGAAAAATGTAGTATGTTCTGTCACCAATCCTTTTTCACCCTCAAGAATTGGTCGTACTCTTTGTCGTACAGCCCAGGGAAGATATCTTCATGTCTTTGTTCCATGGCAACAACACCAAAAATGTTAGCACTAGAAGTTACCCTTAGACTTCTATAAGGATAAGCCCAATGCCCATCAACTTCAGAATAATTGAATCAAATTTGGTAGGTGGATCAGCAAGACTCTACAAGAAAGGAGAGGGCAGCAAATTAATTGCAAATCAATGATCTTTCACCATTGGGCATGGAGTCATAACCTCTCTGCAAATTGAAGGAAATCAAGTTGCACATCAAGAGAAAGTTTTATATAATTATGGATAGAAGAGTGAAGAAGATAACAAAAAGGAGAACATCCATCACATAGGAATCCTCTCTGCAAAATAAATGCAAGATACTTGAAATAAAACAATGATTAACAAACAGGATGTAGCAAATCCTCTGCTTCTCATGGATTTATTAATCACAGGAAGCCTTTGATATTCAAAATCTTCACTATATTCAAGAAATATGAAATACTAGAATGGAAAACAAAGAATACACAATCTGATAAACAACTCTTATGAATCTTCCATGGAAAAAAATTATATCATAGGCCCTCGGGCTTACAAATAAGCATATACAGGAAAATTGCCCCTCAAGCTCTCTTGAGCCTCTCTTGGATAATCGACTCAACCCTTTTCTCTTGTTAGAATTACAATACATATGATGTCATTAAAAATCCTTTATTCCTCCCACAAGGGAGTCAAATCCTTCTATTTGACCAAAAATAGAAATTGTTACATAATTATAGGATCTGAAACAGAACACAAAATAATATTTAATTCTAGATCCTGTTTTTTAGGATTTTGTTTTTGATCAACTAAAAATGTGCTAACTGAATAGAAAATCATGGGGTTTGATAGAAACATATTCAAAATTTATCATCCAACTCAATTTGGGGTTGTTCTTTCCACGTTGGAGCTCCACCAAGTTGAATTATAGAAATATGTCCAATTTCGCAGCGCACTTTCGCTGCAAAACTTCTGTAGATGATGTTTTTAAATTTTCTCTCAAATGGTAAACTGGTTCGGTCTTATTTTTTGTCAGCAAGTAAATAACATTATAATTATTCTCCACAAAATATTTGATCAAAACTAGGTCGTCGTTTAGAATATATGTTGAAAATACAATTTCGCAGCATATCAGTTCGCTCCAAAACTGTTGCTACAGGAAATTTCGCAACGTATTATATTTCGCTGTGAAATTTTTGTTCTTGACTTCCTTTCTTTAAAACCTGTTTTTACTCATGTACAGTATTTATGATGGTGTTATCCTTTGCATTTGATGAAATTAGATCGTGCCATACTTACTTCATATCCAAAAAACCAAACTGAGTGGAGAATTTCAAAACCCTTTACTTGTCAGTTTCAAAATTTGAGTAGACCAAAAATAAGACCTCCCTTGACCATTTATGAATCATTTGGTTGTTGTTTCTCAAATGACATGATTGTTGGTAAAAATCATAAAGATTATGGCGGGCTTCAACAACAAACAAATTTTTGGCAACGTAGTTTTGTAACGCCCAGGAATTTCACAGCGAACAGGGTTTTACTATTTGAAATCTGTAAATCACATAAGACACGACAAAAACTCTACTCCTTATCATTATCTTGTGCAGGTTCCATGGTGTTGTATCAACCAAAAATTTTAAATCAGGCACTTTTGCAGCATATTCGCTGCAAAAGCTCTATTTTGGCACTTTTGCAGCGAAGTGGCATAAGTGATGTGATGTTGCAAAATATTAGGAGTTTTTGCAGTGACCTTTGAAACTGATTGACTACAATTCATAAAGGTACTGACTTGATTTAAAATATTAGGGAATTTTATATTTGTAACATAAAAATACCCCTAGTCTTATTAAAACATGATATAATGACCTTAGATTATTGAAGCGACTAAAAGACTTTATACATGAGACTAAACTGACCATGTGACTTCAACTAAACGTAAACAAAAGTAAAAAAATGAGGTGGAATTGACCCCAGTGCATTTCATGTGCTAACAAGACCCAATGGTTGAAATTCTAACCCCACCTTAAAGGGGTTGTGGCTGGTTGAGCTATGTAGGGCTTTGTCGTAATTGTGTTGAACATGGGGGAGACTCTCATCCCATGTTCATGGATGCTTGGAATTGTACATGCACATGATATGCACGATCATCCAATTGATGACCTCAATTTGACCATCTGTCTAGGGGTGGAAGGTAGTGGATTTGGTGATCTTGGTGTCCAACAGTGACCAAATGCTAGACTAAAATGTGCTAAGGAATCGACTATCTAGATCTGAGATGATGGTTTGTGGTATCCCAAAATGTACCTGTTATCACATGAAGTTGTTATGGGTCATTCTAACTTATATTTTTTATTTTGTATCCTTAGTCTTGTTTAAGTTTTACTTTTGATCTCCTCCTTATGGTGTTCGTAGGTCTTAGAAAAAATAAGTTAAGGTTGATGTTGGCTCATATCATTGGTTTATGTCTTCATCCCATCACAAGATTATATTCCATCACCATCACTCGTATGCCACCATCACCCTCATGTCACCTCTTCCACTATTGCACCTATGAGGCTTGTGTCAGTCGATCTCATTGTTTTCAGCATCCATGATTTAAAGGAAATAATTTGAGATTTATTCATTTAAGGTTGTCTAATTGTTTTCTCAAATATTTCAAATTTGCTCCTAGTTTGGCGCTGCAGAAACTCCTAAGTTCGGACAGGCGCTGCAGAATCTATTGCAGATTGGCTAGCAGAAGGGAATTGGAGGTTAGAGTTGTTGCAGGTGGTTCTATACAATCTAAAACATATCTATTGTTAATCCATGGTGTCTAGAAACACCTTGATTTTTTAGAGCTCTGTTGAAGATCAACTTAAGGTTGTGCTTATGTTTCCCCTCCTGGGTGCTGCGAATTGAGGATCCACATTTCCAACCTTCCCCCTTTACCTTTTCTATCACCGATTCTTGGCTAGCTGCAGTATTTTCGGCTTATTTTACTATAGGTGAGCCATTTTTATGCCAAATCCATTGCACCCATCTCTTTCTTGACCCTTGTTGTTTATGCTACATAATCTACTACGAGTTATGTTGCAAATCCCATGTTTGGTGTTGTGAACCTGTACATTAAACTCAACATTGTTGTCCTCTGATCATATAACCTATATCATCTATTTCCCTTTACAGTTTCAATGGTTATTTCAAATCTAAAGTCTGTCTACATTGAAAATTTTAAGAGCCTTTCTTATTAAAATGGTGATGACCTTGCAAATGATGATGAAGTGGTTGAAAGGATCTAAATTTGAAGGGAATCATCCTTGAATTTTGAAGTGTTCAAGGAAATATGATATTTTCACCCACTGGAGGAATTTACAGGCTCATTTTCCATCTACTAAGACTTTTTGTGTTTTTTAGGATTCATTGCATAACACAAAAAAACACAGAGATTTCGTAGTGCCCAGCGCTACAGAATCATCTACACAGACTGTTATGTAGTTGCGCTACCAAAGGAGCTATAGAATCACCTATCCAAGCACATAAAGGGCATTATGAAATTTGCAAAGAAGTTTTACAAAGGGCTCTATGGAATCTGCAGATCAGTTTTACAAAGGGCGCTACAAAATCTGCAGAGTGGTTTTATAGGAGGGTGCTACAGAATCAACTACTGAATGCACTACGGAATGGCACTATGAACTGGCCATTACAGTTAGAGGTTTTGAATTCATTACTTCCTCTTGACTTTGATGATTTGGAGGGAACCAAATATCAACAGGTGGCATCTAGAGATCATCATACGAGATTGGAGGACACATGGCACTAGAGAAGATGCACCCAAGTAGCAAAGCCATGTCATTTATTTTTTGTTAGAGTGGTTTCCAACATGCTCCTTGATTTTAGTAGTTTGTTAGATTTGTTGGTACATATGTTAGACTTGTATCTTTTTGTGGAGAATCCTAGGATAGGAGGGCCAAGTCGCACCTCTAGTTGTTGTCTATTGTTTTGATTACAAATACATGAGAGAAATGAGAGGTTGAGGTTCGAATGGTTGAGAAGAGCTCCCTTTTTGTAATATTTTGACTAAACAGAGTTGTTCTTTGGTTATGTATGAGACTTGAGACATTTTTATTAATAGAAGTCAACGTCTTTCCATCATATTGTTTCTTCTTATTATGAAATGCTCATGATTGGATGATCCATATGAGATGTTGTGGTTGTGTTATAATGGATGTTTGATTATAATGCTTCTATGAATTTTTTTCAGTGTTTTAAACTTTAAGTTCAAGAAGTTCTTGTGACTGAGTTTTTCTTCTCCTGATGCCTGATGCTTATAGAAGAACTATCCACCTTCCTCACTAAGTATTCCTTTTATTAACCTTTATCCTTAAACCGCTTACTAAAGTTAATCAAAACCTCATTTTCTTATGCATGCTATCCCATATTTATGTGTTAAAACATTCTTATGTTGAGCTTTGTCCATTTGACCTTTAATCATTAATTTACATTTCAAACCTTTTGATGGGTACTGGGCTTATCCTCTTGCAATTTGAGGGTTATTCTTAGTGCTAACATTCTTGGCATCATTGTCGGGGATGGATTTGAGCAGATTGAAAATCTCCCTGGGAAGAACGACATTGCACAGCTCCAGCTTTAGATGGTCACTGAAGTTGGACACCTTCAAGACTGCACATTCACCATGGCGACTCCATTGTTCATAATATGTTGGTGACTCCCTTGGAATGAGAAAAATTAAATGGATATGGAGGTTATTCTAGCTAGGAGGTTTTCCCCACTCAATTTCTCAGCCATAGATGGTTATCCACATCATGTGCCTCAAATTGATGAATGACAAGATCTGTTGCCAAGATTTTATGAAGGTGAGAATGACATCCCTATTGAGCATGTTCTATAATTTCATGCCTTGATGCAA
>SNQJ01S0146395.1:53907-75923 GCA_010110895.2 Picea sitchensis
AAGTTGAAGAAGATAACCTAGTCAAGGAAATCAGTGAAGGATCAATGCTTTCTTCTTGTTGTTGTTATGTACTAGATGCAAATTCAAATGATAGTTATGATCATAAAAATATAGCAGATATTTATCCTGACTATGAAGCTAAGATAAATGATAAGTTAGTTAAAAAAACTAGGGAAGATTCCTCTCTGTTTTTTCCTAGCTTTTCAGAATTCAAGGCAGATTTTGTTTGTTGCTCTTATGAAGAAAATGTAGAGGATATTTTTTTTCTTGAAACAGTTGTCTTTAGCAGCCCTTCTTATGATGAAGAAGTTTTTTCAAATAATGACCAAGAATAGCCAATTTTTGATGAATATCCCAACGAAGATGATGATGAGCATAATTTTTTCATAGCTTCTCTGGAACCTTGTAGCATGGTTCCTGTATATGATAATTATGAATCTGATCCTTGGGAGATCCATGGAGGAGAAAAGGAAGAGCTAAATGTGCAACTTATCTCATGTCCAACACTTATAAATGAGCAGATATCACCTGGGATTAACAAGCATACATTAATCCTTTATCCACATGTACATGTTGAGAACATCAAACAACATGTGAACAATGACGAAATAAAGGAGGTAACTTTTTACTAGTTTAGCATGCCTTATTATAAATTTTATGACCCTGTGGGGTTATATATGGAGTTGAAATTTCCAAAATCATTGGAACCTGCAAATTTAATCATCTTATTATCATTTGGAGGTATTGTTAGTGTTCCAAAACATGTTTTCATTCTACTGTCATACTTCCCTTAACTTTTATGGATCATTGGCAGTGAAGAGAAGAATTATGTTACCAAACAGTTTGAGTAGCTATGGTGGAAGTTTGTTTTCACCTAACCATTGTAAAAGTCAGTTAGAGTAGGGTCTTGTATATAAATAAGTTCGTGTCCAAGATTTTCAGTTTTCAGTTTGCTTTTAGTATTTAATGACCCCATAGCCCTAGGATAAGACATTGAAGATGCTTGTTCTTGGCAGCTCACATGGAGCATGACATCCCCTATGGATCCAATGTTATCACATGTAGTTGTTATGGATCATTCTAACTTATATTTTTTATTTTTTATCCTTAGTCTTGTTTAAGTTTTACTTTTTATCTCATCCTTATGGTGTTCTAAGGTCTTAGCACAAAGAAGTTAAGGTTCATGTTGGCTCATATCTTTGGTTTATGTCTTCGTCCCATCACAATATTATATGCCATCACCATCACCCTTATGCCACCATCACCCTCATGTCACCTCTTCCATTATTGCACCTATGAGGCTTGTGTCAATCGATCTCATTGTTTTCAGCACCCATGATTTAAAGGACATAATTTGGCATTTAGTCATTTAAGGTTCTCTAACTGTTTTCTCAAAGATTTCAAATTTGCTCCCAGTTTGGCGCTACAGAAACTCCTAAGTTCAGACAGAAACTGTGGAATCTGCTGCAGATTGGCTGGTAGAGGGGAATTGGAGGTTAGAGTTGTTGCAGGTGGTTCTATAAAATCTGAATCATATCTATTGTTAATCCATGGTGTCCAGAAACACCTTGAGTTTTTAGATCTCTATTGAAGATCAGATTAAGTTTGTTCTTGTGTTTCCCCTCATGGGCATTGAAAATTGAGGATCCACATTACCAACCTACCCCTTTTACCTTTTCTATCACTATTTCTCGGCTAGTTACAGTATTTTCAACTTCTTTTATTACAATTGAGCCATATTGATGTCAAATCCATTGCACCTATCTCTTTCTTGACCCTTGTTGTTTATGCTACAAAATCTGCTATGAATTATGCTGCAAATCCCCTGTTTGGCACTACGAACCTGTACATTAAACTCAACATTGTTATCCTATGATCACATAACCTGCATCATCTCTTTTCCTTTACAGTTTCAATGGTTATTTCAAATATAAAGTCTGTCTACATTGAAAATTTTAAGAGTCTTTCTTATTAAAATGGTGACGACCTTGAAAATGATGATGAAGTGGCTAAAAGGATCTAAATTTTGAAGGTGATAATCGTTGCATTTTGAAGTGTTCAGGGAAATATTATATTTTCACCTATTGGAGGCATTTACAGGCTCATAGTCCATATACTAAGACTTTTTTTGTTTTTGAGGATTCATTTCATAACATAGAAAAACACAGAGATTTTGTAGCACCTAATTCTACAGAATCGTCTACACGGACTATTATGTAGTTGTGCTGCCAAATTCACTACATAATCACCTAGCCAAACACAAAAAGGGTGCTACGGAATATGCATAGCATTTTTACAAAGGGTGCCACGGAATCTGCAGAGTAGTTTTACAAAGGAAACTACAGAATCTGCAGAGAAGTTTTACAAAGGGCACTACGGAATTTGCAGAGCAATTTTATAGGAGGGCACTACGGAATCAACTATTGAATGCGCTACGAAATAGCGCTACAAACTAGCCATTACAGTCAGAGGTTTTGAATTCATTTCGTCCTCTTCACTTTGATGATTTGGAGGGAACCAAAGATCAACAGGTGGCATCTAGAGATCAACATACGAGCTTGGAGGACACATGGCACTAGAGAATATGAACCCAAGAAGCAAAGGCATGTCATTCATTTTTTGTTACAGTGGTTGCCAACAAGCTCCTTGATTTTAGCAATTTGTTAGATCTGTTGGTATAGTTAGACTTGTAGCTTTTTGTGGAGAATCCTAGGATAGGAAGGCCAACTCGCACCTCTAGTTGTTGTCTATTGTTTTGATTACAAATACATGAGAGAAATGAGAGGTTGAGGTTTGAATGGTTGAGCAGAGCCCCCCTTTTGTAATATTTTGACTAAACAAAGTTGTTCTCTAGTTATGTATGAGACTTGAGACAATTTTATTAATAGAAGTCAACTTCTTTTCGTCATCTTGTTTCTTCTTATTCTAAAATTCTCATGATTGGATGATACATATGAGATGTTGTGGTTGTGTTATAATGGATGTTTGATTATAATTCTGCTATGAATGTTTTTCAGTGTTTTAAACTTTAAGTTCAAGAAGTTCTTGTGACTGAGTTTTTCTTCTCCTAGTTTCTTGAAGGCCTAATGCTTATAGAATACCTATCCACCTTCTTCACTAAGTCTTCATTCTATTCACCTTTATCCTTAAACCACTGACTGGAGTTAATCAAAACCTCATTTTCTTATGCATGCTAGCCCACATTTATGTGTTAAAACATTCTTATGTTGAGCTTTGTCCATTTGACCTTTAATCATTAATTTACATTTACAAACCTTTTGGGTACTGGGCTTATCCTCTTGTAATTTGAGGGTGATTCTCAGTGATAATAGTACCCATATGCATTCAAAGAAGAGATCTGAAATGATTCTCTTCTTGTAGGAGACCATATTCGTCATTTTAGAAAAATGATCAACCACCACAAAAACACAGTAATTTCCCCACTTGGTTGACGAAAGGCCTGACATGTAGTCCATCGAGATGGATTACCAGGGCCTTTCAAGAGTAAGCAGAGGGGTGTACATGCATTGTTTCTTAATGGTTGGTTTGGCAATGGCACGGGGAGTGTAGGACCTTATATACTTACTCACATCCTATCAAAGTTTCAGCCAATAGAAATGTTGTTGTAGCACTGCCATTGTATTTTCGACGCCGAAGTGTCCTGCCACCCAACTGTAGTGGGATTCCAAAATCAACTTCACTCGCTCGCTTGATGGAATGCAGAGATGGCCCAGATGGCACAAAAACCCATCCTGAAGATGGAAATCAATGACAATTGTGTTTGCACCCAGCATATGGTAGGTGGCGAAGACTTCAGGATCTCTCTCATAGAATTGGGGCCACCCGAAGATCTCGTGGTTGCATGAGTTTAGTATCGTGGTGAGTGTTTCAAATGGAGGGTGGTTGAGGCAGTAATCGACACAATTGGTTCTTCATGTTTTATACTTGATGTTGAGATGGAATTGCTGCCAGTATGTGGACAACTTTAGAAGACAGACATTCTGCAATTTTCCCTATTTTTGCATGAACTACATCGACTTATGATTGGTGTGGATGATTGTCTCCTTCCCAAGAATGTAGTGCCTCCATTGGAGGAAGTCTTTCAAAATGGAATACATTTCTTTGTCATAAGTAGGGTACTTATGGACAACATCTAATAGTGTCTCACTATGATAGGCCACGGGGTGTCTATGTTGAGTGACAACTACACCCACAACATAGTCTGATGCATCTCTCTTGATATCAAAGGGTTGTTGCAGGTCAAGTAATGAGAGCATTGGGGATGAGCACAAGCGTTACTTCAAATAATCGAATGCTTGTTGTTGCAACAGGCCCCACACAAAATTTTCCTTACCACCACCCTTGGTTACTTGGATGAGGGCCCATGCAATATGGGATAATCCCAACACGAAACTACAAAAGAAATTGGCAAGGCCTAAAAATATCTGAAGCTTAGTGAGTGTTGTTGGGGTTGGCCAGTCACGAATGACCTGGATCTTGGCACGATCAACATGCACCTCATGATCATCAACAATGTAGCCTAGGTATTGGACCTTGTGCATGCCAAAGGAGCATTTCTCCATATTTGTGTATATCTTGTGTTGTCACAGAGTGTGTAGAACCTGTTGAATATGTTGCAAGTGTTTCTCCCAAGTCTTGTTGTAGATGAGTATGTCATCCACTTACACCACTGCAAAATAATTGATGAAAGAATGCAATCAAAGTGGTCCACATACTTGCAGCATTTCCATCTCAACATCAAGTATAAAACAAGAAGCACTAACTGCATCGTCGACTGCCTCAACCGCCCTCCATTTGCAACACAAACCACGGTGCTAAACTCCTGCAGCCACAAGACCTCAATGTGGCCCCAACTCTATGAGAGAGATCCTGAATTATTTGTCACCTACCAGATGTTGGGCGCAAACACAATTGTCAATGATTTCCATATTTAGGATGGGTTGTTGTGCCATCCAGTCCATCTTTGTGTTCCATCAAGTGAGCAAGTGAAGATGATTTGGGAATCCCACTAAAGTCGGGTGGAAAGACACTTGGGCATCAAAAATAAAGTGGCAGTGTTGCAACAACATTTCTATTGGTTGAAACTTCGACAGGATGTCAACAATATATGAGGTCCCGAGCCATTTCCAAATCGGCCATTAAGAAACAAGGCATGTACACCCCTTTGCCTACTCCTGAAAATCCTTGGGAATCTATCTCGATGGAATACATGTAAAAATTGACCTAATGTGTACTCCTCGGATAGACATTTATGACGGGATATCGTGCACCTAAAATGAAGATCATATGCAAAATTTATGACCATGGGAAGTTGATTCACCAACTTACCCAAACGGGGCCCACATGACTTTTGGCGCTTCATCTCCTAGGATTAGGATTTTGGATGTCTATTGTTTTTGCATTCATTTTTATTGTAAAAAGGATTTCAGAGCCTCATTGTACTGATATTCTTGCAAATGAGTGTAGCCATCACATCTCTTCTCAGAGATAAGCTACCACCATTCTAGAAAGCTTGTTTCAGTCTGCATTTTACAGTTTCAACATATTTCTTATTTAATAGAAGTCAATGTTTACTGTATCTTTGTTATTATTCACTATGTCTCTGTGTTAACATTATAAATTTTTGTTTTCATTTCATTCCGCTCATAAATCTAGATCAATGGATTCAGAGGCTTTCACCTCCACCACCAATGACTATTTTGAGTGGCAATCAACAGTGTTATGCTAGGGGATCTTATGGAATTTTCACCACTTCCTGGTGTATTTCTTCATCTTTCCATTGTCCTTATTTTTTTTCATCTTAGACTGGTTGTCCTGAGGTTTTCCATATTTGATTTTTCCTTTGTTCTGTGGGTTGTGGCTACCCTTGCCTTGCTTCTAATGTGAGGGGTTCCCAGGCACAATCTGTTGCGTCTTTTGTTTAAGCTTCTGCTTGATTTTGACATCATATCGATAGGTCGCGCCCAAGGACAAGATGTCTAGAAACTCCATATTTTTCTGGATGTATCTATGTATACCTCTGTGGTACTTGAGAACCAGATGTTGCTCATAATATTTGATACCCAGCTTGGTGCGCATGGTATGGAAGACATTGGTGAACTCTGGCACTGTTTGGTCTCTTTCTTGTCGTAGTGTGGTCCATCTTGTATACAAGTCATCATAAATTCCAATAGGGTAGTATTATTCCTTAATAGCATCCCTGAAGGAACCCCAAGTGGGTGCAACTGCAAATAATGTGGATTCCTCTATTTCCTTTTTCTCACGGAAAGTCTCCCACCACTCTTTGACATGGGGGATGGCCTTGAGGAGTGCAAATGTAATATTTGTTCTATCGAAAAAGTTGTGGACAGAAAAATACCCTTCTAGAAGGTTTAACCATTTATCTACAACATCTGCATCTATTTGAAGTTCAAATATAGGAATATCAAAATCGATTTGTACCTTGAAATGGGTGGTGCCTCCACTTGAGTTAGTTGTGTCACTTGTCGGTAGTCATCGAAGGATTTGTGCAAATTTTTCCATCATCTCATTCCTCTATCGCTTGAGGGCTTCCTCAAGTAACATTTTGAAAGGATCTCATGTCCTGTCATCTTTATTTTCTCCCACCATGGAAGGTTTATTGGGCGTGCGAGAGTATTTGTCCTCAAGAAAAACAACCTTGAGACCCAACTCTCTATACCTTGACCTCGTCGGGGACATGCACTAAAAACAACAAGAAGCAGACCACTTTGATACCACTGATCCATATTTATGAGAAGAACAAAATGAAAACATAGATTTATAATGTTAACACAGAGACACAATGAATAATAACAAAGATACAATAAAACTTGACTTCTATTAAATAATAAATATGTTGAAACTATAAAATGCAGACTGAAACAAGCTTGCTAGAATGGTGGCAACTTATCTCTGAGAAGAGATGTGATGGATAGGCTCATTCGTAATAAGATCAGTACAATGAGGCTCTAAAATAATTTTTACAATAAACATGCATGCCAAAACCCTAGACATCCAAAAACCTAACCCTAGGAGATGAAGTGTCAAAATTCATGTGGGCCCCATTGGGGTAAGTTGGTAAATCAACTTCCCGGGGTCATAACTTTTTCATACAATCTTCGTTTTAGATGCACGATAGCTCGTTAGAAAGGTCTATCTAAGGACTACACATTATGTCGTCAAACTCCAACTCTGTCTACAATTTGATTGTGGCGATCCCTAAAAATGTTGTTTAGGGCCTCAAAACAACCCCTAAAGTTCAGGACATGAAAACAAGGAAAACAAACTACCAATATGAAAAATGAAACTTCCAAGTTGAAATATGTAAGTGAGCCAGTTGGAACAGATGGGTGGCCATTGATATCCACCTAGATCATTAAGAGTAGAAAAAATATATTTATCCTTGGCCATACGATAAGATGCTCTAGAATCAATAAGCCACTCATTAGAAGAAGAAGCATATGTTCCATTGAAGGAAAACCCAAAAGCAGAAATTGCATGTCCATTAAAAGAAGAGTTACAAGAAGAAGAATCAAGATTGATATTGTGCTTCTTCATTGTTACTTCTAAGGCCTTCATCTTTTTAAAACATTTAGACTCTAGATGACCATGTTGTCTACAAAAATTGTAATGTCTCTTAGTCTTCTTACTTTTTTATTTGATTCCTTTGTTACCATTAGGAATAAGAACTGGTTGAGAGGGTTTGGGATGTAGATTTTAACCTTGTACAATAATTTACTGCAAACATATTTTCAATAAAAAAATAGAAAATATACAATGGAAAATACACACATTACACAGATATTTTTTCCTTTGGAAACCCAAACCGGGAAAACCAACATATTATGTAGTCATTCACATCATATATTGTTTACAATACAATAAACATATAGGATCACGTAGCATCCAAAACCCTAATCCAATAACCTAGATTAGTCAACAATCCCAATTCCTTAACCAAAAATAGAAAACCATCGGCGAAAACCATGTGCCGAAAAACCGTCCAAAAACAAATGCAAAAAACCGCCAATTTTTTTTCGGGGGGGCGCTGCCCCACCCCACCCCCCTCTTAGCCCCCTATGCACCTGACACAACATAGATAGTAGTTCTAGCCATGCAAATAATATAACGCATACCCAACATGGGACCCTTGTTTTGCTTATTGTGGTGAGGATGTTGCTTCTTCAAGTGCTTGGTTTTATCATTCTATTGGAACACTAAGGGTTTTTTACATGTACATGCAGTGTTGATCACTCCAAGATGCAATAGTTTGTTTTTATCTCTAATCAAAGAATCACAAAAAACTTCAATATTGGGTGGTGTGTAAGCATCCCCTACCACTTCTCTAATGGAGTGAAAAGTAGAAACAAAAATAGAAGATGCACTACTAAGATTAAAAAAAATAACATATATCAAGTGGTCATCTTTATTTTCTATGTTACAATTTTCAAGTAAAAGTTTGAGTCTTTTGAACTTAGATAGATTATCTTGAATGCAAGAGAAATCACTAGGATTTAAAGAAATCAATTGGTTTTCAAGATGGTGGGATATTGTGTTTACCAAATATGGTTGTCAGTTTTTTCCAAGCATCATCTAGTTTGTCAACTCCTTGAAAGTAAAATTGTAAATCACTAGGGATGGACATTTTGATTAATCTACATGATTTGTCATTTTTATTATCTCATTTGGATGTCTTTGAAGCATCAGTAGGGTAGTTTTGTTTCCCAAGGTACTCCAATAAATTCCTTTACTTTGTAGTAAATCCTCCATACAATATTTCCATAAGAAGTAGTTTGAACTGGTAAGCAAAAGATCACTTGGAATAGTCATATTTAAATATGTAGGCAAGATGGTTTCAAAAGAAACAAATTGATTGTCTATATGTAAAAATTTTGAAAAAATAGGCAATTTAAAACAAATGGCACTGAAAATAGACTTTGGATGCAAAGTTGTGTCATTTTTAAGAAATACATGAAGGGTAACCAAAGTGTCATGTGGCAAGTAGAGGTTGGCCCATGCAATGATGGATGCACAATGAAGTCACTGAGTAGAAAATATTTCCCTTCCTTATCTAACTTTGTCTATAAGCTCACTTTTAAAAATAAGTTACTTTTACATGAAGTGATCCACTTTTATAAAATAAATGAAAATCATTTTTATAATGAAGTTACTTTATAAATTAAAGTTGTATAAAAAAACAACTTAAAAAAACAAAACATTAAAGTTATTTTATAGTAATCGACTCTTATAATTTAAGTAAAATACACTTTACAATAAAGTTATGTGCCAACTTAAAGTTGTATGAACTCTTTCAAAAAGTAACTTAATGAAAATAAAGACTTGGACTTCAGACCTAAAAGTTAGTTTATCTGCAAAATTAAAAGTTAATTTGTTGAGTTAATTAAAAGTTAATTTACCCTGAACAACTTAATTGTTGGTACAATTATTTAGTGATGCCATATTGGATACAATTTGTAGAAATCAATGTAAAGAGAATTGAACCAAGAAGATGGAAGATTGTAGAATTAATGATATCTGTCATATAATATTAATATTAAATATCATATTCATTATTAATATGTGATAATGTTTTGTTAAATTTTCTCCAATTAATTATTCAAATTTATTTTTGTTTTTTTTCATGTGATATACATTTTGCACCCAACAATTACGGAGTCACGGGTTGACGAATCGCGGGTTCACATTTATAGTCATGCTTATGTATAGAATTTTGATTTTGTTTATGATAATAAAGGTTTCTAC
The DNA here is from genome assembly GCA_010110895.2 of Picea sitchensis. Classification (NCBI taxonomy): domain Eukaryota; kingdom Viridiplantae; phylum Streptophyta; class Pinopsida; order Pinales; family Pinaceae; genus Picea; species Picea sitchensis. Next base: position 63,691 of record SNQJ01S0146395.1, read on the forward strand.
CTAGAAATTCATCCTTCTTGACTCTAGAGTTAAGAAGGATATATACTTGTATATACTATTTTATATTAATATTAATAAATAAACTATAAATTAAATTTATGATATCTATCCTATAATATTATTATTAAACATCGTATTCATTATTAATATGTGATAATGTTTTGTTATATTTTATTCAATTAATTATTGAAATTTATTTTTATTTTTCATGTCCAACTTGTTCTGTGATATACATTTTGCACCCAACAATTACTGAGTCGCAGGTTCACATTTTTCATTTTTCATGTCCAACTTGTTCCGTGATATACATTTTGCACCCAACACTTCCGCCATATACATTTTGCACCCAACAATCACAGAGTCTCGAGATCACATTTATAGTCATGCTTATGTATCAGGAGTCCGACCGTGACCGACCACAACATGAGATTTAATAATTTATAGAATATTATAACATTTTACCAAGATTTATAGTAATTCATATAATGCTATAACACTTTTTACTTAAATAATAGTATAAACAATTATTTAAATTTTATTCAATATTATTTTTAATGTTTTTAAATGTAAATTAGGAATTTCAAAATTTTGATTTTGTTTATGATAATAAAGGTTTGTACCTAGAAATTGATCCTTCTTGACTCTATTTATTTTTATTTTTCATTTTTCATGTCCAGCTTGTTCTGTGATATATATTTTGCACCCAACAATTATGGAGTGGCGGGTTCACATTTATAGTCATGTTTATGTATCACTAGTCCGACCCAACAACATAAGACTTAGTAATTTATAAAATATTATAACATTGTCCCAAGATTTATAGTAATTTATATAATGCTATAACACTTTTTACTTAAATAATAGTATAAATAATTATTTAAATTTTATTTCATATTGTTTTTAATGTTTTTAAATGTAAATTTGGAATTTTGGAATTTTGATTTTGTTTATGTTAATAAAGGTTTGTACCTAGAAATTGATCCTTCTTGACTCTATTTATTTTTATTTTTCATTTTTCATGTCCATCTTGTTCCTTGATATACATTTTGCACCCAACAATTATGGAGTAGCAGGTTCACATTTATAGTCTCCGACCCCGACCTACAACAACATGAGATTTAGTAATTTATAGAATATTATAACATTGTACCAAGATTTATAGTAATTCATACAATGCTATAACATTTTTTACTTAAAGAATAGTATAAATAATTATTTAAATTTTATTCAATATTATTTTTAATGTTTTTAAATGTAAGTTAGGAATTTTGAGTTTGTTTACAATAATAAAGATTTGTACCTAGAAATTGATTCTTCTTGACTCTATTTATTTTTATTTTTTATGTCCAATTTGTTCCGTGATATATATTTTGCACCCAACACTTACATTGTATACATTTTGCACCCAACAATTACGTATCACATTTACAGTCATGCTTATGTATCACGAGTCTGCAACATGGGATTTAATAATTTATAAAATATTATAACATTGTACCAAGATTTATAGTAATTTATATAATGCTATAACACTTTTACTTATAGAATAGTATAAACAATTATTTAAATTTTATTCAATATTATTTTTAATGTTTTTAAATGTAAATTTGGAATTTTGATTTTGTTTATGATAATAAAGGTTTGTACCTAGAATTTGATCCTTCTTGACTCTACAGTTAAAATGGATATATACATGTATATATTATTTTATATTAATATTAATAAATAAACTATAAATTAAATTTATGATATCTATCATATAATATTAATATTAAATATCTTATTCATTATTAATATGTGATAATGTTTTGTTAAATTTTATTCAATTAAATTATTGAAATTTATTTTTATTTTTCATTTTTCATGTCTCGTGATAACATTTTTCACCCAACACTTCTGTCATATACATTTTGCACCCAACAATTACGGGTTCACATTTTTCATTTTTCATGCCCAGCCTGTTCCGTGATATACATTTTGCACCCAACACTTCCATCGTATACATTTTTCACCCAACAATTACCAAGTGGCGGGTTGGCGGAGTTGTGGGTTCACATTTATAGTCATGATGCTTATGTATCACGAGTCTGACCCCGACCGACCTCAACATGAGATTTAGTAATTTATAGAATATTATAACATTGTACCAAGATTTATAGTAATTTATATAATGCTATAACACTTTTTACTTAAAAAAAAATATAAACAATTATTTAAATTTTATTCAATATTATTTTTAATGTTTTTAAATGTAAATTTAGAATTTTGGAATTTTGATTCTGTTTATGATAATAAAGACTTGTATCTAGAATTTGATCCTTCTTGACTCTATAGTTAAAATGGATATATAGATGTATATACTAATTTATAGTAATTTATATAATGCTATAACACTTTTTACTTAAAAAAAATATAAACAATTATTTAAATTTTATTCAATATTATTTTTAATGTTTTTAAATGTAAATTTAGAATTTTGGAATTTTGATTTTGTTTATGATAATAAAGACTTGTATCTAGAATTTGATCCTTCTTGACTCTATAGTTAAAATGGATATATACATGTATATACTATTTTATATTAATATTAATAAATAAACTATAAATTAAATTTATGATATCTATCCTATAATATTAATATTAAATATAGTATTCATTATTAATATGTGATAATGTTTTGTTAAATTTTATTCAATTAGTTATTGAAATTTATTTTTATTTTTCATTTTCCATGTCCAATTTGTTCCGTGATATACATTTCGCACCCAACACTTCCGTCATATACATTTTGCACCCAACAATTACAAAGTCGCGGGTTGGCGGAGTAGCGGTTCACATTTTTCATTTTTCATGCCCAGCGTGTTCTGTGATATGATGATGATGATGATGATGATGATGATTAACGTCCATTAAGACCGAATTGGTCTATCAGACCTTAAGATGGTAAGTAATTACTTGTGATATTTTAGAATTTTGTTTATGTGCTCGAAAAACATTAAGAGAAGCTTTCCAAGATCACCATACTTTTGTTGAGTTAAGAGGTTAGGAAGATTGGTAGTGTGATAAATATTTTGAAAGTGAGATCTAATATGGGTATAGGTTGGACAATCTAAGAGAAAGTGTTTTTCATCTTCAACCTTCTTAGTGTCACAAAGGTGACACACTCTTTCATCCCATGGTGTTTTAGGAATTGACCAAAGCCTAGTTTCACTATGGAGCTCGTGAGAATTTGTTCTTATCTTAGCAATGTTTTTTTTTTTCTTTACACTTGGCAAAACAAACATATAATTTTGATCTTCTAGATTAGGGTTGATTACATCTTTATAATACCTTAATTTTATTTTTTCCTCTAACTCTTTATCAGACCACATTTTTTCCTTAAATTTTGATTTGACATTTTTTTAATGGTATCTTTATTCTGCAAAACGGTTTCTTCCATGATTTCCCAATAGTTTATCCAATATTGGGCATCTTTATGCCATCATCGCTTGAGTCAATGGTGATTATGACTTGATTTTGAAGCAATTTTAGGTAGCCTCTTGTCTTTCATGTTGTTTAACTTATTCTTATACATTAGGTATCTAGTCATAGCCATGCTCTCAATGAGGGAGATGATTGTTTCTAAGAGGAGGATGGGATAGGGTGTATTTCCTTTAATTTTGAGATTACAGGTTAAAAAATTCTTTTGTATTTGCTCTATCTTTCTCCAGGATTAATGAGAGATACTACAGCCCCAGACTTCAAATCCATATAAAGAATAACAAGTGTAATAAGAGTCTCAAAGAGGAGTTTCTTCTTATCCCAACTCCAAAGATCAGTTGATTTACAATTGTTTTCAAGCCCATAATAAGCTTTCCATCCCCCAATAATCATTTTCTCAATGCTATGATTCTAATTAAGCTTGTGGTGAATATCAATTCCAAGATATTTGTATGAAGTCACTTCCTCCCAAGTTGTTGTTGTCATATACAAATGTATCATAAGGGATATTATTGGATTTAATAATCATGACCTTAGTCTTATCAGTATTAACAATCATACCCAACACTTCCTTCATATACATTTTGCACCCAACAATTACGGAGTCGTGGGTTCACATTTATAGTCATGCTTATGTATCATGAGTCCGACCCCGACCTACAACAACATGAGATTTAGTAATTTATAGAATATTATAACATTGTATCAAGATTTATAATAATTTATATAATGCTATAACACTTTTTACTTAAATAATAGTATAAACAATTATTTAAATTTTATTCAATATTATTTTTAATGTTTTTAAATGTAAATTAGGAATTTTGATTTTGTTTATGATAATAAAGGTTTGTACCTAGAAATTGATCATTCTTGACTCTATTTATTTTTATTTTTCATTTTTCATGTCCCGCTTGTTGCTTGATATACATCTTGCACCCAACACTTCAGTCATATACATTTTGCACCCAACAATTACATCATATACATGAAACTCAGTAATTTATAGAATATTATAACATTGTACCAACATTTATAGTAATTTATATATATTTTTAAATGTAAATTTGGAATTTTGAAATTTTGATTTTGTTTATAATAATAAAGGTTTGTACCTAGAAATTGATCATTCTTGACTCTAGAGTTAAAATGGATATATACTTGTATATACTATTTTATATTAATATTAATAAATAAACTATAAATCAAATTTATGATATATATCCTAAAATATTAATATTAAATATGGTATTCATTATTAATATGTGATAATGTTTTGTTAAATTTTATTCAATTAATTATTCAATTTTGTTTTTATTTTCTATGTCCAGCCTGTTCCGTGATATACATGTTAAGTAAACATTTAAGGCTCTGTTAGGTAAACATTTAAGGCTGTCCAAGGGGCCTCTCCTTGTGTAAACATTTAAGAAAGAATAAATAGACAAACCTTGGATACGCTAGCATATCAAACATTGGGATAAATTTAGCTAGCAGAAAATGCTAGCATTAATTCACCTTCAAGCATTGCATAAGAAAATATATGATTCAAAAAGACTCTATTTATTTTTATTTTTCATTTTTCATGTCCCGCTTGTTCCATGATATACATCTTACACCCAACACTTCCATCATATACATTTTGCACCCAACAATTCCTTCATATACATGAGACTGAGTAATTTATAGAATAGTATAACATTGTACCAAGATTTATAGTAATTTATATAATGCTATAACAATTTTTATTTAAAGAATAGTAGAAACACTTATTTAAATTTTATTCAATATTATTTTTAACGTTTTTAAATGTGAATTTGGAATTTTGGAATTTTAATTTTGTTTATGATAACAAAGTTTTGTACATAGAAATTGATCCTTCTTGACTCTAGAGTTAAAATGGATATAAAGTTGTATATACTATTTTATATTAATATTAATAAATAAACTATAAATTAAATTAAACATTTAAAGCTCTGAGGCCTCTCAGGTAAACATTTAAGGCTCTCATAATCGTCCAAGGGCCTCGCCCTGTGTAAACATTTAAGAAAGAATGCATGTGGAAGGCATTACGTATGTTAAGTACTTAATAATAATAAAAAAATAGACAAACCTTGGATACCCTAGCATATCAAACATTGGGATAAATGTAGCTAGCAGAAAATGCTAAGACAAACATTTGAACTAATGCTAACATTAATTCACCTTCAAGCAAGGCATAAGAAAATATATGATTCAAAAAGACCGTATACGATCAAAAAATTTGGTTATGCTAGCATATAAAACATTGGGAATAGTGAAGCCAACAATAGGACCTCCAATTTATCCATTCATATCATGACATATATGGTACTTTTTATTATATAAAAATCAATGCTTTTTGTTCCCTAGTTCCAACATTAGATACTATGAAAATATTTGTGGTCAAAGGACAACAACGAATTATCAATCGCTATAGTCCCTCTATGCCTACTGCAGAGACTAATAAGGTAACTTTCAAATAAGTGAGTTAATGCAAAATATATAGCAAATGTTATGAAGGAGAAGAGTTTTTTTTACTCTTTGCATTGAAGTGCATGCTTACCCTCAAAACTCTTGGTTTTTCTGCAAAAAACTTCAACACAACCACACACAAAAACAAGTGAAATTTCAAAAAATAAAAAATAAAAATCTAAAACTCACAAGATTAGGGTTAGATCTCAGTTAACCTACTCAAAAAATACAAGTTTTATCTTTGTTATGATATATTGAGATCTCAAAAAGCATAGAGAAAAAAACATACGCAAAAAGAAAACATTTACCACAATATTTATGGTTTATCGAGATCACATAAGGTGCACAACACAAAGTATCACAAGAAAAGGGTAGTCAACTGGGATCACGATAGTGTCAACTATTAGTTATTAGAGTAATAGATAATCTTGAGAGACCCAATTGAATTAGAACTTGTGACCTCTGTATTAACAACATGCCTTTGACATTTAATCCAACTAATTAATTTAACCATTAAAACTATTAAATCTTGACTTGATATTATTAAAAATATAAATTTTAAATTAATGAACAAAACATTCTCATATATTTTTTCAAATATATATAAAAATATTTTATTTACAAATTAAATATCAATATGATATTTTATTATAGTAAACAAAAACTTCTCATATATTTTTAGAAATATATAAGAAAATATTTTATTTACAAATTAAATATCAATATGATATTTAATTTAAGAACATGTGTTTCTTCTTAAGAGGTCACAGGTTCAAGTCCAGAGGAGGGTAGGGTATGTATACCTTCGTAGACTTTACCAGTCAAATCGCTGGACGGAAAGGGGTCCCTTGTTCCACAAACAAGAGAGTCTCATATACCAATTTGGTGTGTTGGCTTGACCGTAACCTTAAAAATAAATTATTATTATTATTATTATTATTATGTAATAAAATTGAGATATAAAAAATAAATTTTACTTATTCAAAACTAAAATTTGATATTTACCTTTTATAAACTTATGTTAAAGTGGATAATTATAAACTTTTGTTTACGCTAAAGTACATAAATGTAAATTGTATTAATAAAAACTAAAAAGACTTCCACGGCAATTAGTCCCTCCCTTTGTATTTTTGTATGCACACTTTAATCAAGTTTGTTGGTGCCAAAGCCTTACATAACGTGTGCATTGCATAATTGTGTTAATTTGTAGTGTTTCATTGAGTTTTGTTTTTAACTTTTATTTTGAAAAATGAAATTGTTTTTTTTAAATGTAAAATTATGTTTACTTTTATTTTGAAAAATAAAATTGTTTTTTAAAATGTAAAATCATATTTTCTTCATCTTATTAGATAAATAAGATGACAAGAATGATGTGACATTTCAAACTTTGGTATTTTTCTCCAAAATAAACAAAACAAATATTGCAATTAAATACAAGAAGGGTGAATGAACGGGGTTTCTTCCAAACAAATAAACAAAATAAGTATAGCAATTAAATACAAGGAGGGTAAATGAACGGGGGTTAAAAAACAAACTAAGTATAGCAATTAAATACATGGAGGGTGAATGAATAAGGGTAAATACGTGGATGGTGAATGAACCAAGCTTGTGACATGTGTGCATTACCTATCCTCTTGAAACTCTTTGCATTCAATGCAAAGGTGTCCTCCTCCTCAAGGTCCTCCATGTTGGTTCATTCTTCTATTGGGGGAGGAAGAAGGGGCAACCAACAAAGGTTGCAAGGCTCTTAAATCTAGTGTTTTATATCAATATTTCAAGTAATTCATCAAAAAGTGCCCTACCTTCATAGATAGGAAAGATAGTGTAATCTCAAGGGGAACAGGAGAGAGTGGAAGGATTGAAAGAGTGGTGGGAGTGGATTGTTTGATGGAAGTTCTAGGAGAAGAGGGAATTAGTGCTGTCTGAGGAGGGGTTTGGGTGGATGGGGTGTTTGAGTGTTGAGTAGGATCGAGGGAAGGTGTGGAAGTGTCATTTGGTATGTGATGAGGGGAACAAAGGGGTGTGGTGGTGGAGGTGGGAGAGGGTGAGGGAAGGATATGGGAGGGTTCCAATTTGTCCATAAGCAAACTCCAGAAAACTTCAAAGATTTCCCTAACCCAGGCTTCATTATCTTTGAGGTGTCTGAGTTCATCCTCTGAAAGTTTGTGAAAGAAGGTAGGGAAGAGGTCTCGCATCTTGCAGAGGAAGGAGTCCTGATCTAGGGGGAGATAGGGGGAAGGTTCAAAGTGTCTTAGGGGAGAAGTAGGTTGGTTGACTATGGAGGAAGAGCAGTTATTTTTTAAGTGTCCTGCTTGCCAACAGAGATGGCATCTGAAAGGTTCTCTCCAATAATCAAGGACCTATATGAAATAATGTTCTCCCACTCTAATTTCAAGGGTATCCGGCAGACCTAGATCAATGTCAAATTCGACTAAGACCCAAGCTGCCCTTTTATTTGTCCAATTGAGGGAGTGCTTGTCAAAAAAGATGAACTTCCCTGCAGTGTTAGCAACTGTCTCCAGGATAGGAGGTGTCCACAGTTCTAATGGAAAATCTGGCATAATCATCCAAAGCCATCTTTTGTTGAAGGAGCTTTTAAGAGGATGGAAACCTGGAGTCCACTGCTTTAGCATGAGTACACCTCTGTCCAAGATCCAGGGGGTCGAAAGTATTTACTGTAGATCTTCTTCAGAGAGGAAGTGGAAGATGAGCCATTGATTAGAAAGTTGGCTTATTCTTGGACTGTAACCAAGGATTGGTTTCCAGCAGTCCTGAACCCAATGATCAAGGTGATTTTTATTCATCTTCAGGTAGTATAAATTTCCTACAAGCGCTCGCTTGGCAAGGCTGGTGACCCTGTCCTTTGCTAGTTCCTGCCCGAGAGAGCAAACCAAAGTGGTTTGTTTCACCTTCCATCTTTTTTTCTTTCGATTCAAGCGGCCCAATGATCCAGTTTGTCTGTTATGTCCTGCACCTCCTTGTGGGATGGGGAATCGAGAATGGCAGAGTGATGAGGTCTTCGAGGGTATTTCAGGCCCAGGTGGAGGGGGTTGTGTAGAAAAATTGGAGAAAGAGGGGGCAGTAGGCCCAGGTGGAGGGGGTGGTTCGATCATGGGGGAAGAGATGTTCGAAGGAAGTCGTAAGCAATCATGGAGGAATTGATAGGTCTCGTTGCTTTGAAAGAGGTTATCTTGGGCCCAAATATTATCATCATCTACCCAAGATAGGTCAATGTGATTTTCCATGAGGATGAAAAGGTGTAGGCTACGAGGAATCCAAAGAAAGACAGTCCTGGTCAACTGAGCAGTGGACTTTTCTTAGTCTCAATCGGTCTGGTAAACTAGAAAACCAAGGTGAGGCAAATAGGAACACAGTTCTCATTCAGCCATTTACACAGGGATAATGATCCTATGGTAGCAGGTTTGGATCACTGAAACCAGATCTTCGTTCTCTAAAAGTGAAATCCAAAAGCTCAAATAACAGTTTCTGGAACAAACTGCATGGAGCTGGAGGAGGTACCAGGGAGAGCCCGAGGGAATTTCTACTAATAAAATTTTCCTAGAAGCAACGCTTCTCAATGGCTCATCCAGATCCGTGAGTCTAGAGTATTGTAGGGGAAATGGTTATGGAGCCCTGTAAACGCTAAGACATCAAAGAGAGGATTTCCATCCAGCAACATCTCTACATTCTTTTTTCCATCTTCTACTGGTTCCAGATCTAACAAGGGCGGATGCGTTCTTCTCTAATCTCATATTTAACAAGGAACATACACATACCTTCAAAATCGACCCAATAGTAGGTCTGTAGCCTAAAAATATCTTTTCCACTTCTACAGTCGAACACTGATCAGCAAGGTCAGTTCCGTTCAGATCAGCCTATGGTCCCTTCTCACAATCTCTGATCCAACAGATCGATACTTCTTGAGCATCTACTAGACAACTTTCTCCTAGAAGCAGCACTTCTCAGTAGCTCTTCCAGATTTGGTAGTCTAGAGAGTTGTAGAGGAAGTGGTTTTGGATCCCTTCACAATCGTTCCAATAGCAGATCTGTAGCCTAAAAAAATCTTTTCCACTTCTGCAGTCGAAAACAGATCAGCATGGTCAGATCCGTTCAGATCGGCCTCAGGTCCTTTCTCACATACTCTGGTTCAATAGATCGAGACTTCTTGGGCATCTACTAAAAAGCTTTCTCCTAGAATCAACACTTCTCAGTGACTCATCGAGTTCCAATAGCAAATCTGTAGTCTTTTTTCTTTCTTCTTCCGGTTTAGGACTAGCAAGGAGGACGTATGTTACTCTATACTCTGCATTCGTTAAGCCTATTTCGTGGGGTTTTCGAACCAATAGTAGAGCTGCTTCCTTTTTCCTTCAACAGTCGGATTCAGATCGGCTTCCAGGGATCTAGTGTACTGCCGAGTGGTTCTTGATCTCTGTTTTCTCTATGACTACAAGTCACTGATCCAGTTCCAAATAGAGGTGTGGTCAATGGATTGTCATTTTCCATGGAGTCAAAGGCCACTCTGAAGAGAAAGCCTTTGACAGGCCGCTCTGAATGGTTTTTTAACTTGTGGTGGCTTCTGTGCCCACATTCCATTTTTCCATGGTAGTGGCCCTCTCCTCTTCTCCAACCAGTAAGGTTGTGAAGGCTCCCGCGTCACCTGGATCTCCTATGCATGCAATAACTCCCCCCTCCAGTTCTGTAAGATCTCCAATCATGGACATGGCAGCGGCCGAGCCTTGGGTTGAGCCTTCTACAATCTCAGATCACCATCCGATTTGTCTCACAATCGAAGGCCCACAACGTGTTACATCATATCCTTTCAAGTTCAATTGCTCGTGGATAGGTGATCAGAGTTTTAATATTTTTGCCAAAAAAACTTGGGCAGAAATGGTGGACTAGTCAAACACTTCGGCAATCCTACTGCTCATAGAGAAACTCAAATATCTAAAACAGAAAGTTATATTCTGGCAAGTAAAGAAACAACAGGCTATGAAGGCCGACTTGGTACAGGTGGAGGAACAGATAGCAACCCTTTTTCACAATAATCCGTCTCACATCTTCAATGCAGAGGATATAGACCTCCTACAGGAACTGACCCAAAAGAAAAATAAAATACTAGCACATGAAGAAGCTACATGGCGTCTCTGCAGCAAGGTGATATGGATTGAAAAGGGAGATAAGAATACAAGTTTTTTCCAAAAATATGCTTCACAGAGGCGGAACCACAATACTATTTTGGATCTGACAGATGATGAAGGTAACGTAGCCATAACCGACTAGGAGCTACACTCGATGGCTTTCCAACATTACAGAACACAATTCCAAGCTTCTCAGGCAGAAAATATAGACGTCCAGTATGAGGTTTTACAGACAGTCCCACGCATCTTCACTGAGTCAGAAAACCAGAATCTCGGGAAACCCGTCACTCTCGAGGAGCTAAAACACACTATTGACAAATTTCCCAAGGACAAAAGCCGTGGTCCAGATGGATGGACCCAGGAATTTTTTAAGCATTTTTTTGAGATTATGGGAATGGATATGCTTAACGCGGTTGAAGAATCTTGCCTCACAGGGAAGATTCCTGGATGATCTAAAAATGAAGAAGACTAGAAAAACTTGAATAATTATTGCAAGTGAAATGTTATGTGTTTAAAGCAACCGGATCAACTTGCAACACATAGTTAAGGATTACTTATGTAAAATACACATAGACAACAGCATAAAACAATGAACATCAGCACATAAACACAACAACTTGATAAATGAGTTCACCCCTCTCCGGGCTACATCTCCTGGTCCAGCTTCCAATGGATCATTATTATTAAATTGCTCAAAGTACTCAAAAACATGCCTTACAATGCTCAAAATGACAAACCGACTGCTCCAATGGCTTCCCAGCGTCCCAAAACCCCTGTCTGGGCTCTTTCAACACCTGAAATGGTCGAAAAATGAGAAAGATATGCTTCCTTGAAGTCTGCTTCTCCAACTTGTTGTCTCTAGTTCTACAAATTGTACTCCCCCATGAGAAAACCTGGCTCACACGCTCATTTAAGAGGAAAAACTTGGTCCTGTACGCAACCACGCACCGGTACAAACCGTAGAATGGTTAAGGGCGTGCCAGCCCCTAACCGTCCCGGCACTTGGGCACATGGCCATAGGACCTTGGGCTAGGCAAAAAAGTGGTTGAACCGTTTAAAACCGTGCAACCAATTGTAACTCCCACGCAAAGTACAACCGCGCACACATTGTGTTATAACAAATGT
>SNQJ01S0146396.1:7717-19522 GCA_010110895.2 Picea sitchensis
TCCTCTACAAGATGCGAGGAGGCTGGAGGATCCTTTTAACTTGGCTGGAGGGGTGTCAGGCATGGCTATTGCCAAAGGATTGGCAAGCAATGGCATAGGAATCAAATATTCTTCCAATTCCTTGACCCGACCCTTCAGTTTGACATTCTCAGCCTCAATGCCTCCAATCGAATCATCAAGAGAATCTCCAGTCACTATGTGAAGTCGAAAGATTTGGCACGACCACATTTTCACAAGGTTAACCTCTGAACAAGATTTTCCTTTCTTATTTTTTACAACTTTTTTTTCAATAATTAATTTTTTGGATTGGTTGTCAAAAACAACGCTCTGGAACACGAAGGATTCATATTCGTCAAAATATTCAGTATCAGATATGTCCATTGGATGAATATGTTGGATCGCGTCTCCGGGTTGATCAAGGTGGTGGAATGCGCTATCCAGATGAGGCTCAAGTTCGATGTTCTCACTCTCAATTTCGGGTTGTTCCTCCTGTCCCACATTTTTTTTTTCTCTTCTTGTCAACTATAATCTTGTGATAACTATCAATTTTAGGGTGAGGAGGGTCATTATCTCCTCCTCCATTCAAAGAACTGTGAGTTTCTCTATTGTTGTGGTGGGTCGTTGGAGCGATGCTCCAGGATGTTGTAGTTTTGGGAGTGATATTCGTCGATTGAACACTCTTCTCATCGGGGCCTTTTCCCTATTGCTTGTGCAATTTAGTGGTGCTTTGCAGTGTGTCTAGGTCACCGACATCAGAAACAAGAGCGTTGTCATCAGTGTCTCTATTTTCAAGCAGGTTTTTTTTGAAAAAATAATTGTCAAAGCCAAGTGTTTGTAAATGTTGTAAAAAACAATTATTGGGGTCGAACCCTCTTAGGATTTCAACATATATTAGGTTCAAGTTGCTAAAGTGGGTTGTGATTTCGTCCATTTTGTTGACATTTTTCAACACGAAGTCCCCGAATTTCCAAGGCAGAGGAATGAACCATTTTTTTCTCTTCTCTTGGAATAGATGCAACCATTAGTTGTATTTCCTTGCTACTTTTGTAAAAAACATTTTGTCCATAATGTCACATGGAAGGAGAGTGAGTTTTTCCCTGGAGCCAAACAACCTTATCAAAGTGCAATTATCCATATGTTCAAGTGCCCCCTTCCCGTCCAAAAACCTGGTTGCTTGGTCAGATATGCAGGGAGCATCTTCTCCTCATAACAAAACTTTGAAAACAGAAAGAAAGCCATTAAAAACCTCATAAAAATAGTGGGAGGCCTTGTTCTTCCGCAAGGCCTAGTACGAGAACGTTACTAGGTCGAATTCCTAGTTGACCTTTTTGGAGAGAGACAGTTTTGGAAACTGGCAGTTGTTCATTTCACTGTATCTCCACAGAACTACTCTCGAGGTGATGCCATAGGTTTATGAGAATGTTCGTTTTCTCCAGACAATGGTTGAAATGAACAGTTGGAGGCGATAATATAACTCTCTGCAAATGTTGGTTCAATGCTTATGAATGGGAAAGCTCCTCGAGCCTTTCGATTATTAATGACAATCTCTATGGGTGTTGCATGATGAGTTTTTAGCAGCAAATCTTACTTATTTCATATTTATAAGTGAGAAGGTGGAGGGTATGATGAAGAACAATTTAGGATTGGGGGTTTCATGAACGTGCCAACCCGACAACGTGAAAACAACATTTCATGATTTTTAAATCAACACTCAGAAGGCATAATATAACCCTCCACAAATCTTGGTTTAATGCGTATTAATAGGATATCTCCTCAAGCCTTTTGCCCATCAGTTACAATCTATACAGTTCTTGCACGATGAGTTGTTAGAATTAAAATTCACTAATTTCATATTTAGAAACAAGATATAAAATATATATAAACATTTTTTCATTATGGACGAGTGCGAAGGTCATGGAGACGAGGAAGAGAAAGGAAATAATGGCAAGGTCTAGTAAGACATCGGACGAGATTCAAAATAATGTTACAGAGTATACTCAGGAGAGGTGACTGTCCAATGGTCAAATTTTATGTATCGAAATTTTTGACTGCAAAATGTGTAAACGGAAGAGAGCATGATGGGGCAGTTCAACGGTCGGTTTGTATATTTGTGGAATTCTAGGAAACTGGCTAAGTATGGAATAGGGAAATGGTCGGTTGAACTCGTTTTCAGAATTGAGGATTGAAGATTTCCTGAATGGACCAACCCAACGACGCACAAATGACAGTCCATGATGTTTGAAATTAACACATGGAAGGGATAATATAACCATTTGAAAATTTTGGTTTTATGCGTATTAATAAGAGATCTCCTCAAATCACGGTTTAGCATTAACACATGCTAATTACATACTACTTAGAAATAATATCTTGTATATACTTTCTAATTGACAATTACAAAGGGAGCGAGCATAGGAATTGGATATTTCTTGAACCCGCCAACCTGACCATGCGTGAAAGAAATTTGAAGAAATGGTGAAGTATGGAAAGCGGACGAGCGAGCTTCAAAATGGGGTGACAATAGTTTCACAGGAGACATGAGGACCCGACGGTCAAATTGTATGTCTTAGAAGTTTTCAGTGAAAAATGTGTACCACGGAAGAGGGCATGATAGGTAGACTATAATATGGAAGATGGTATGATGTGAGTCCGGTTGTAAATTTTTATATCACGGAATTCAGTGTACTGTTTGCAGGTCACGGAACAATAGAAGTGAAATCTAGAGCCCGCTTACCTGGGAATCTATGGTGGGAGAATTGGGTGGGTATGGAATGGGGATGCGGTCGGTCGGAGTCACGATATAAAAGCACAAGTGAAAATGTGAACCTGCAAGTCCACCAACCCGTGCAGCTAGAAATTTTCAGAAAAAGGACTAAGTGACGAGAAACATAAAGTACAGGGAAAAGAAAAATGGGAATTTGGTTAAGTATAGAAGACGAAGAACAAGGGCTAATATATTCACATCTGTAATAGATATTACATTTTCTCGCAAGATATTTTTTGCATGTTTCTAGAGAATTTATATACTTATCTCATATACTTGGAAGGAAGTGAAAAGGTGGTGGGCACATAAAACAACAAACAGGAATTGGAAATTGTCTGAACCTGCCAACCGATGATCCGCGAAAGAGATTGCAAGAAATGGCCATGGAAAGCAGTTGGACGGGCTTCAAAAGAGGATGACGAGAGTTCCCAAAGAGACATGAGGGCCCGACGGTCAAATTGTATTGATCAGAACTTTTGAGTGCATACTATGTAACACGGAAGAGGGGCTGATGTAGGAGTCGTGAACCCGCAAGTTTGCCAACCCGCGCAGCTAGAAATTTTCGAAAAAATGACTAAGTGACGAGAAAGATAAAGTATAGGGAAAATAGAAATGGGAATTTGGTTAAGTATAGAAGATGAAAAAGAAGGGATAATATATTCACATCTGTAATAGATATTCCATTTCTTGACAAGATCTTTTCTTCATGTTTCTGGAGAATTTATATAATTATTGCATATACTTGGAAAGAAGTGCGAAGGTGGCAGGCACAGAAAACAACAACTAGGAATTGGAAATTGTTTGAACCCGCCAACCCAACGATCCGCGAAAGAGATTGCAAGAAATGACCATGGAAAGCGGTCAGACGGGCTTCAAAAGAGGATGACTAGGGTTCCCAAGGAGACATGAGGGCCCGACGGTAAAATTGTATTGATTGAAAACTTTGAGTGCATACTGTGTAACACAGAAGAGCGGTCGATGTAGGAGTCATGAACTCGCAAGTCCGCCAACCCGCATATCTAGACATTTTCAGAAAAATGACCAACTGACGAGAAAGATAAAGTACAAGGAAAAGAGAAACGGGAATTTGGTTAAGTATAGAAGATGGAAAAGAAGGGCTAATATATTCACATATGTAATAGATATTCCATTTCCTAGAAAGATGTTTTTTGCATGTTTCAGGAGAAGTTATATACTTATTGCATATACTTGGAAAGAAGTGCGAAGGTAGAAGGCACATAAAACAATGAATAGGAATTAGAAATTGTCGGAACCCGCCAACCCGACGATCCACGAAAGAGATTGCAAGAAATGGCCATGGAAAGTGGTCGGATGAGCTTTAAAATAGACTAACAAGGTTTCTCGAGGAGACATGAAGGCCCGATGGTCAAATTGTATTGATCAGAACTTTTGAGCGCATACTGTGTAACACGGAAGAGGGATGATGTAGGAGTCCAAAAGTTAATTTGTATATCATAGAAGCGGGGGGGTTGTTTCCAGTCAAGGAACATTGGAAGTGCAGTCTGCCTATTTGGGAATCCACAAACAAAAAAAGTCGGGTAAGTAGGGAATTGGACGTGCGAAAGAGATTGCAAGAAATGGAGAAATATGGAAAACGAAGGCAAGGGCTTCAAAACGGGGTGGCAATAGTTCCCCAAGAGACATGAGGACCTAAAGGTCAAATTGCAGGTCTCAGAAATTTCATGTGCAAACTTTGTATCAAAGAAGAGGGTATGATGTGGGAGTGTAACAATAAATTTGTATATCTCATAGGTTTGGGTGCTATTTGCAGGCCACTGAACAATGGAAGTGCAATATAGAGCTCGCCTGCCCAGGAATTCGCGATCTGAAAAGTGCTTAGGCATTGAATGGTTAGTGGTTGGTCAGAGTCACAATATAAAAGAAAGAGCACAAATGTGAACCCGTGAGTTGGCCAACACGTGCATTGAGACATTTTAAAAAAAATGACTAAGTAACGAGAAAGAGAGAGTAGAGGGGAAAATGAAACAACAATTTGGTCAAGTATAGAACTGGCAAAAGAAGGTCCAATATATTCAAATCTGCAATAGATATTCCATTTCCTGGAAATAAATTTTTTGTATGTTGCTGGAGATGTTGTATACATATTGTGTATACTTGGAAACAAATCTGAATGTAGAGGGCACAGGAAACAACAACTAGAAATTTGAAATTTCCTGAACCCGTGAACTCGACAATCCACGAAAGAGATGTCAAGAAATGGTCAAGTGTGGAAAGCGGTCAGATGGGATTCAAAATAGGGGGATGGGTACTCAAGGATACGTAAGGCCCCAACTATGAAATTGTATATATTGAAACATTCCAGTGAAAAATGTGTAACACGAAAGAGGGGATGATGTGGGAGTCCAGAAGTAAATCTGCATATCACAAAAGCTAAAGTGTTGTTTGTAGGTCAAAAAACAATGGAAAGTTCTATTTAGACAAAGGGGAAGCGCTCAGTCGAAACGCATGAATCTGCCAACCCGCGCAGCAAGACATTTTCAGAAAAAAACGACTAAGTAACCAGAAAGAGAAACTACAGGGGTTAAAAGAGTGGGAAAATAGAAAGGTGGAGGGAAATTTTTGTAAGCAAGAATTGGTTTCAAACAAGCCCCATTGGTGCAAAACCATCATTTTCTAGTAATTGTCAAAAAATGCTTTGTTGAAGATTAGATTTTATTGCAACTTGTGGGATTAAGTGTGTTCTTTATACATTCTTCCATGACTGTAACATATTAACCTTCTTGCATGACTGTAACATATTAATCTTGAAGTATTAAACTTCTTTCATTATGGGTTGTTAGCATTAAAGATTAATAATTGCATCTCTAGAAACAAGAATGACGATATTGCTGCAACATTGTGATTTGGTATTGCTATGTTCTATCTGCATTACGAATACAATTGAAAGTTGGTTTGAAACTGTCTAAAGTTCATTTTTTGTTTCCATAAAATCCTAATGGATCGACATAATGCATTTTCATATAATTGTCAGATGCTTCATTTTAGAAAAAAAATACCTAAGAAAATACAATATAGAAGAACTACGAGACTACCAAACCATGCCAATGAGAAGAGGTGTTAAATCCAGAAAAGAAGTAGCAACCAAGACTGCAAGGCAAATTTTTTAATAGTAAATCCATTAAAAAAAAACCGAATACTGAGCACTGTATATCTATCCTTAGAAATTTGACTGAGTTCTTTGGGCCAAAACATTGAACATATCTTCCATAAACACAGGCACATGATCTACAACATGAAGGAGCCATCGAGATGCTCTTCAACATGCATACAAAACTGATTACCATGTTTTTTTTAGGAAATACTTGCAATCTTCTCCTCAACGGATCAATGTTCGGTGCCCTGATCTCAATATTTTGCGGAAGTCTCGAGCCGAAAAATAAACAGGAAAGAGGGTCCACAGTGGAATAAATCCTTGGCTTGAAGCAGATGAAAAAAAAACTGTGGCAAAATTGATAGTTCTCACAAGCTTCCCGTGAGGAAGAAGATGAAAAATGTTGCAGGGAAAACGAAATGGCCCTTAACTAAAAGTTAGGACACACCAAGAAACCCCCTCCTCATAGTCGAAAACTTTAGGGACAAAGGTTGCACATGAAATTCTATAGGCCCAAATTAGTCCATTCTGGGTAGAAGGAGATGACTAGTAGGAATATGCCTTGCACCAGTGGGAGTTCTAGTCCTCATTCCCTAAGATTTTAATTGTATATCCATAGAACAAGACAATGGTCCTGAAATTGAATATTTTTTTTTCTTGAAATATATCTCTGGGAGAATCAACAAATCATTTCCTTACAATGAAAGAATTATGTCCAGAACAGACTAATTTGGACCTCTCGAATTCCTACTTTTGAGTTGCAAAGTGGCTATTGTGTTCAACATCGGTTTATTTTATAAAACTCTTTCTTTTGGTGTTGTCAGGACCGCCATCGCCGAGGAGGGAAGTACCGCCCATTATGGTTGATTTTAATTTGGGCGCGGGAGTGGGAACAATCTCAGCATTGCCATCATCGATTGTTGTATCATTGTCCATCAGATCATTTTCTTCCGGGTCAAAATCCATCGCATCAACCTCTGTGCCAGCCATCAATGCAAGTGGGCAGGTTGTCTGAGCATATAGGGTTTCCCTGGAATTCTTTGGCTTGAAATATATCTCTCGGTGCACCAACGAACCATCTCCTTTTTTTCTCCTGGGCGGAGGGAGATGCGTAGTAAGAATATGCCCTGCAACTCTGGAACCTCTGGTCATCATGCCCGAAGGTGTTTACTGTATCTGGACATAACTACTATGGAATTTCTACCATAAGTTAATGAGAATTATCGTTTTCTCTAGATGATGATTGAAATGAAAATTGGGGAGGGATAATATAACCCTCCACAAATCTTGGTTTAATGTGTATCAATGGAAGATCTCCTCGAGCCTTTCGTTGATCAATGACGATATCCAGGGTTCATACATAATGAACTGTTACCATTAAAGCTTACTAATTTCATATTTAGAAAAAAGTGTGAAGGTGACAGTGATGGCGAAGAGGGATTAATAATTAGAGATTTCTTAAAGGCGCCAACTGACCAACTCACGAAAGAGATTGCATCATGTTTGAAATGAATACTTGGAAAGGATAACACTCTTCTCCATAAATCTTGGTTTAATTTGTATTAATGACAAATCTTCTATGGCCTTCTAGACATTAATGACAATCTTATCGGTTCCTGCACGATGAACTACTAGCATTAAAGCTTAATAATTGTGTATCTAGAAAGAAGTACGAAGGTAGCGGGGATGGAAAAGAGCGACTAAGCATTGTACATTTCGTCCACCCGCCAACCTGCGAAACAGATTCCAAGAAATGCCAAAGTATGGAAAGAATTCGGGTGGGTTTCAAAAAAAGGGTCACAAGATATACCCAGGAGACGTGAGCAACCGATGGTCAAATTGTATGTCACAATGACAGATTTCGGCCATCAATTTGTATATTGCGGAATTTTGGGTGTTATTTGTATGTAGGGGAACATTGGAAGCACAACGTTCAACAAACAATTTGTATATTGCGGAAATTCGGGTGTTGTATATAAAAGAAGGAGACATTCGAAAAAATGACACATTCATAAAAAGGACCAAGTAAACAAAAGTGAAAGAAAACAAGATAAAGGGGAATTTGTTTGCTAATTTGTAGGTCGCAGAATTTTGAGTGTTGTTTGCAGGTTGCGGAACAATGGAAATGCAATGTTGAACCTGCCTATCGGTGAACCGAGGATTCAAAAAGTTTGTTCAATATGAAACAGGGAAGAAGTCAGTCAGGATGGTGATATAAAAGTAACAATGGAAATTGGAACACGTGGATTCCCCAACTCTCACCGGGTGCTGTATATAAAAGCAAGAGACATTCGGAAAAAGGACCAAGTAAATAGAAAGCGAAAGCAAACAAGATGAAGGGGAATTTGTTTGCTAATTTGTAGATCACGAAATTCTAGGTGTTGTTTGCAGCCAGCGGAATAATGGAAACACAATGTTGAACCTGCCTATCCGAGAGATCGTGATTCAAAATTTTTGTTCAATATGAAACAGGGAAGTAGTCGATTGGGTAGGTGATATAAAAGTAACAATATAAATCTGAATACGTGAATACACCAACTCTTGCACCTAGACATTTTCCAAAAAATGAGTAAGTAACCAGAAAGAGAAAGAAGATGGAAAAAAGAAAGGGGATGACAATTTTAGAAAGCGAGAATTGGTGTAAGAAACCCCCATTGATGGTTTTAACAGTAACTATGAAGTGCATTAAACATGTGAATAGTTTCTTCAATCAAGGAATAGATATAGTGAGGCATGCTTATAGTTTCCAGGATCTTCTTGTATAAGAGAAGCCTTGAAAAGCTACAAAAACAATCAATTTTGGGATGTCTAAGTAAATTTATTTTACTGTCAACTTCACCGCAAGTATAACAATGATGAATTTTAATTTTAATGTCCTCTCATTGATATGATAGTTCCATTGGAATTCGCACAATATATATTATTTTATTTCAAATTATTCAAGAAGATTAATTTTTCTAAGTTCATCGATCAAGGAAAAGTGATCAGACGAGCCACACACCACATTTGCGTCACAGAGCTTATATTAAAGGGAAACGCATGTCCTCTATAGTCTTTAAGATCAAAGAAAAACTGTGAAGATCATGAATGTATTATTAATTTTCCAGAACGAAGCATACAACCAAGAACCAAGTAAATACCAAATGTATTGAAAGTTTAGGAAGAAGGCAACGCATGAACACAGAAGGCCTCAAGAAAGATCCCACAAGGTTCCATAGAGCAGTACACATTGACCTTTGCATCAAACAATTTGGTATATAAAAAAATCACATCATGGCATTGGTTTTCTCTTACATCTGGTATATGTTCCCACAAGAAAATAATCGGGGCATCAGATATGAACAAAAGTTTGCCAAGCACAAGACATCACAAAACCAACGGAGCTTCACCACTTTACACTAGCTATAACCAGACCTCTAAATGGGGAACAAGAAAGTTGTTGATTACTATTTTACCATTAAGCAAGATCACTATGGACATTTTCTTTTGATAGTGCCATGGTCTATCATTACCAGTTTCAACAATGTAAAATTTCTAATATTACTGAAAATTCCTAATGATTATGCCCAAATGAGCAGGCTATTTCAACGGTTCAAAGGATGGATCCGAGTTATTTACATTTGGATACTTTTTATGGGGTTTTCTCTCATGCTTCCCATTTCTAGACTGAACAATGTTATGCACGTGAAATATTTATAGCGAGATTTGAAAATCTCAAGATCATGTTTCAATACATGTTGAGTTTTTTTTTTTTCAATTAGGGAATCGAGAAAAAAATGCAGATACCATACCATAAATGTATAGTTGGAGACAATTTTTTATTTTATTCGGGCACCCCCAAAAAAATTCAGAAATCCTTCCATGGCTATATAGTTGGAAAACAATTGTCAAACTTGGGTGCCCAAAAACAACATGCGGTCTCCTCCATCAAAGCCACAACCGGTCACGATTTTTTATTTATTTGCACACCGAAACAAATATGAAAAATTCTTATTGGGAGATGCAAAACAACATCAAAACATGCTCAGAACTTTCAGTTTGTAAAAATTTCAGTAAAAATGTAATACAAATTAAAAAGGAGTGTCTAAGCTCAAAAATTTGGATATCTACACATTTACAACATTGGGAACAATGAAATCTTGAGCTTGCTGACTCGGGAGTCTGCCTGTCAATTTGTATATCACAGAACTTCAGGTGCTTTTTGGAGGACACGAAACAATAGAAGCTCAATTTTGAGCCCTCCATCCCGAGAACCCACGATCCAAAATGTGGCTAAGTATGGAATGAGGAAGTCGTACATACTTTATAAAATCCCATGTCCATACTTTATAAAAGTATTAATATGAAGTCAACGAATTATCGATGGCTATAGTCCCTATGCACCTTCGGAAGGGACTAAAATAACAACATGGATTGCATTTGTAATTAGATTCTCCTTGTTGTTTCAAGTACACAAGAAGAGACAAAATATTTGGAAAGAGAATTTTACAGCTATAGATGTAAATTCCGAAGAAATCCAGTCCAGCAAACATTCATCTGGGTGTTGAAGAAAAATTACAGACACACATGGGATATTTTCATTTCCTGCCAAAGCCTGATATGATTTTTTTTTTCCAGCCTATATGCAATATTGCATTGTCCTCATTTAAGGTAAATTTTCTATGTATCCGAAAGTCGCGCAACATGTAGACATTGTTTGTCGTTTTTTGTAGGTATGCTTCATATGACAATTATGCTAACCCATGAAGCACATCTTGTAACAGAGGCTTTCTAAGTGTACAATGCACAGTTGTGTTTCCCACGGTTCGGATGGAAACCTTGAGGCAATGTCCATATATGTATGGAAATTTTTTACTGCATTGCAGACAATCAATCATATCATCACTTATCAAAGAAGAAGCAGAAGCATGAGAGTTGCATTTCACACATACAGGCTCAAAGGGGTTTGAGTACGCATTTGTTGCAACCAAACCACCTTCAACCTCCATCGTCCTCTCCAACCACTCTGTTTTTTTAAATGTAGAAATGCATGAAAAATACAATGGACATGAAGGAAGTTAGTATGCAAGAAAGCATGAAATGAAGATAAGTTATTATGTAGGAAGGTATGCAATATCTACATACAATAAACTAGGTGAATACATATACAAACAATAAATGAAATACAAAACAACAGAATATGAAATCACAATACAAACATGTACCTTTGTATCTCCTTTACCACTGCTGCAATCAAGACTCCATCGTTTTCTCCAGCTAATCTATTTCTTTGAATGTGGGAACGCACAAAATACAATGAACATGAATGGAAGATGGTATGCAACGGAGAACAAGTAATATGTACATACAGTAAATGAGAATCAACGAATAGAATAAAATATAGTCAGAAACATGAAACTTTGATTTTCTCCATCCATGGTTGTAAATATATAAAGTTTTTTCCCTACCCAAAATATATTACAAGCCAAAAAAATATTAAGAAATTGCATGGCCATAGATAAATGATTTTGGTTTTCTATGGAAAAGTATCCAGATATGCTTTCGGACATGGAAATATAATTTTGTAGCATCTTTGGTGTACATATCATATCTCAAGTACAAGACAAATTGTATCGTGGTCACACCAGTCTATGTAGATGATAAAGAACATGTATTGTGATATGGGCACATTCCACCATATATGGTTAATAAGTGTGGCTTGCACATGTTTTATTTTAACAAAAATAAAAACAGATATTGAAATTGCACATGTAGTTGTCCAATTATTTCTTATGCCACTATTTTCTATCATGTCAACACTGAAATATCAACAAAATTTTACAGCAGAACATGCATGCACGGAACAGGCGCCAGATCTTGACTTCGCCAAACACGACAAATAAAACAACCGCAAGTACACTCGCGGGTG
>SNQJ01S0146396.1:19572-31640 GCA_010110895.2 Picea sitchensis
AAAACGAACTCCAACTGCCGGCATAGGAACCCAACCTTGCAAAGCCAAAGCAAACAAAAGAAAACAACAAGCACCAAACCAGCGAGAAAGAATGAACAGGCCCAACTACAGCCCCAGGGTCCCAAACTCATAAACTTGATCCAAACAACAACAACCAACAACCGACGAACCAAAGAACCAATGAACAAGCAACAACCACCGAACCAGTAAACAACATATGTATCTCCAACAATTACCAAACTGCAGCCAAAGCACAGAAAGGAACCAGAAACATATGATGAGCATGCCAGTAGAAATAAGCAAAACTTCTTACTTGCAAACTGAAAACACTGAACAACAAAGAAGTAATAGAGAATGAAATTATGGCATGGAAACTTACTCTGAAATGATGAATGACAGAAGTGCAAGTTGAATTGTGAACCAAACAACAACAACAAGCAATCGACGAACCAACGAAGAAGAAGCACCCACCGAACTAGTAAACAATGTAAGTAGCTTCAACGATGACAAAATTGCATTCCAAGCCTAGAATAAGTATGAACCATACAATGCCTATTCAACTGGTCGTGGACAACAATATTGTCCAAATTCATTGCAACATTGTATGGAAATTTTCAAGGAAAAATGTACTCCGAGAAGCCTATTTAGGTGAGCATTTAAGGTTGTTAGGTTGTCTAAGGGCCTTGCGGTATGCAAACATTTAAGATGTCAGGCCTGTTTCAGGACCTCGCGCCATGTAAATATTTTAGCCGTCAGGCCTATTCAAGAACCTCAAAAAAAGTGTCAATGATCTAAACCTTCGGTATGCAAACATTTCAAGGACTAATAATAATAGGGTTCATGCTTAGAACTTTTAGATTGTAAACATTTTAGTAAAATTGTAATACAAATTAAAAAGGAGAATCTAAGCTCAAAACTTCAGATATATACACATTTACAACATTGGGAACAACGAAGCTCGCAATAAGACCTCGAATATATTCTCCAATGACACGATGATATATAAGTTTTTTTTTATATATATATATAAAATAATGTTTTTACTTTTATAATACGAACAATACAGATGATGTGAAAATTTATAGTCAAAGGACAGATTAATATGAAGTCAACGAATTATCGATCGCTATAGTCCCTATGCGCATTCAGCATGGACTAATAATAACTAAAAGGTTGTGGTAATATCTCTACCATACAAAGTGATAGATGAATTCGGTCCCAAACTTAAAAGTGANGTAAAATTGTAATACAAATTAAAAAGGAGAATCTAAGCTCAAAACTTCAGATATATACACATTTACAACATTGGGAACAACGAAGCTCGCAATAAGACCTCGAATATATTCTCCAATGACACGATGATATATAAGTTTTTTTTATATATATATATAAAATAATGTTTTTACTTTTATAATACGAACAATACAGATGATGTGAAAATTTATAGTCAAAGGACAGATTAATATGAAGTCAACGAATTATCGATCGCTATAGTCCCTATGCGCATTCAGCATGGACTAATAATAACTAAAAGGCTGTGGTAATATCTCTACCATACAAAGTGATAGATGAATTCGGTCCCAAACTTAAAAGTGATGAATAAGTTTATATCAAATATNTTATTTTTAATAATTTTTTTTTTTATAGATTTAAATAAATAATTTTAAATTAATTTATTTTTAATAAATTATGTAAAATATGAAAATAAATATTTATAAATTAATTAAGTTAATTTTTTTTTAATCCAAAAAATAAACCAATTAAATTAACCTCTACACATGAATATATATGAGAATACATTCGTATTTTATTTAAGCATACTTTCATATTCATAGTATATGTTTTGTTATAGTTTTTAATGAATATATCTTCTATTTAGTAGTATTGTTGTCCACATAGTTTGTTATAATTGCAAAAGATTTCTAATATTTTTTTTTTTTATGTTTTATTGTGATTTTGATTTAATTATTATCACAAGTTTTTTTTCTTTTATAGAAGGATTTGTTCCTTATTAGGAACATTTAATGTAAAAGATTGAAATTTCAATAATTGATTTGGAACATTAGAGTTTGTTATAATTGTAAAAGATGTTTAATATTTTATTTTTTTTATGCTTTATGGTGATTTTGATTTAATTATTATTATAAGTTTTTTTTTTATTATTATTAGAAGGATTTGTTCCTTATTAGGAACATTGAGTGTTAAAGATTGAAATTTCAATAATTGATTTGGAACATTAGTGTGAAAAATGTTAAGATTGAATAAATTGAGTTGGTTCTTGGGTTGATAATCGGTAATGATATAGAAGCTCGCCTGCCTAACTCAGGGTCAATGCTCAAGGCTACTACTATAACTTCCAATTTTTACACACAAACCCCACATTCACTTGTGAGGGTTTCTCCCATGGGCTAATCTCCAATTTTAAGAGATGAAAGGATACAAAATGTGGTCTGCATGACTTCATTTTGAGGCATCATTGTTAAGTCTTAGATTTATCCATCAATTTTGTGAGGCTTAATAATGTCATGTTTTATATTATGAAATTACTTCAGTAATCATTTATTTGTAAGTTAAGTGAAGAACTTATAATTTTTTGGTTATTCCAAGTTGTTTATTTCACCATTTCTTAAATATATAAGTGAGAAGAGTGTTTTACATGAAAGTTTGTTGGACTCTTCCTTTTAAATTTTGAAGATAACCATGTTGCAGTAATAGGGAGGACAAAGTAGCACAAACTCAATAAATAGAATATGTATGAGAGTTGTGCCATACATAGTAGAGATCGTTAATACAATTAAGGAGCCTCAACATTATAGGAAGACCACAACTAGAGAAATAGGTAGGATTCTAGATGACCAAGAATAAAATGGTGAAAGGAGAAAGACACTTGGTCGAATTAGAAGGAGATACCATTGAGTCCATCAAGACAAGACTTGAAGAAGGATAATGTCTCTGCATAATTTTGAATGTACCTTCCTGCCCTTGGGAACAACTATATAATGTAAAGGATTAGGCTTAGAAAGGTTGTTGATGGTTAGAGGATTGTTGATTGTAAATTCTTGTAATAGTTTCATGATCAAGGGAGAAATTTGGTTCACTATAATGTATTCTTAGTGGTTGCGGCTCTATACCACACTAGAAAATGATTGTTTAGTCTTGGATATTAGTGGAATGAGGCCCTTGTTAAAAAATGTTGTCGTCTTCCTTCTATATGGAAATGATGTGTTGTTATTATTTAACTATTTTATTGATTGAACATCATATGATATAACCTATGTTGGACATTTAACTAAGATGCTTATTGTTTATAATGGTTTGTTAGTCATTTAGTGCTTTGATGTGAGTTGCAATCTAATGGGTAATTTTTTGCATAAGAGTTAAGGGAAACTATGTATATTGGAGTGTCAGTTGTGATATCCATGCTACAAAAACCCTATATAGTCTTTAGTCTCATCATAACGCTTGGGGTGAGACCTCCCCTTCTCAAGTATTGAATATGGTAGGGATTAGACTAAAATAGATGCCCTTTGTTGGACATTGATGTAGACCATGGTATGATATTGAGCTAGCAAATGGTTCTTTTTCTACGTATTTTCATCATGTGTATGGAATTTTAGCAACATGGTTGCTCAGTTGATACAAAGCTACATAGAGGATTGGTGGTTCTCACAGATTGATAATTTATAAAAGTAATGGATTAAAGGTGATTGATCCTAAAGGATGCATAAAAAGCAAGAAAACTATGAAATATTTTGTGTAGAATTCCCAATGGTTCTATTTTAATTGGTGAATAGATTGAAAGAACACCCACAACCAACCTGGAAAAGAAAGATGGAGATCTGGTGGAATGTACTGAATCTAGATGCATTGTATAGGTTTGACCAAAATGTTATGAGGGATTTCAAATTTTAGGTGAAGACAAGAATTGGGGGATACATTATTAAATTTGTAGTAGAGATAAACTAGTCATTCTCGAAACTAGAAGAATAGTTCAAGAAAGGAGCTCACATAGGGATAAAAAAGGAGATTGTGACATTGATGAAAATGTTCTTATCACAGGAGGATTATATTCCCTCCAACACTCCAACCATGGTATGTAAGACCTTGTGCATTTGGGTGACAAAGTGGGTAAATAAAGGAGAATGGTCCCATGGAGGAAGCATAGGCTCTAGGGAGATAAAAATGAGCATTAAAATGGAAATGATGATGGAGAGGTGTTGGTTGAATGAAATGAAAGAGGTTCAGAAGAGAGGAAGTGGTGAGGAATATGATTGAAATGGAAGGAAGTACTAAAGTGTACCCTAAGGAGTTGGAAGGGTTGTGGAATCAACGAGAAGAGGTCGATTGATGGTTGAAAGAATAACAATTGGTAACCAAATAGAATCTAGAGAGTAGATTGGATGAATGAGTTGTGTCTAAAGAGTTAGGAAAGATGAAAGATGGAGTGAATTCAACAATATGTGTTCAGTCATACATATAAAGGAAAATACATTAGGAGGTTGTGTTTGAAGGAAATGGAAATCATATTATAGAGAAGAGCGTGATTTTTGGGTTGCAAGAGGAAGATGCATTCAATGATGTGTTTTGTTTGTTTAAAATAAAATACAACCAAGAAACGTACATGTTATAACCCAAAGAAAATGAAACCAACCCAGAACAATTACCATCCCCCATGCATTTGGAAAAAACTAAGGTAATCACCAAATTGTTTTCTAGTTTCAATTTACAAGAACCTTCTAACAATGGAGTGTGAAATAGTAGTAGTGGATAGCCAAGTGTAGGAGGAAATACTGGTAGTATTGGAGGTACAATATTAACTAGTAGTTCTAGTTTATGGGAAAGGAGTGGTAGCTAGCCAATCATGCCTGGAAAAATTTATTTTAGTGGATAATTTAATAGACAAAATGGATAGAGTATCCAATAGTTCAACAATGCACCTTCCTAAGTTTGTAGAAAAAGATTATAATGACATAGAACAACATTGGTTCCAGTGTGAATTAATCTCAAGGTCCAAAGGGGTCATGACCCCAGACACCAAACTAGTAGAGTTCCAAACCACCTTGAGGGGAAGGGATCTATAGTGGTACATGAAATTTGTCCAAACTTGTCCTCAAGGTGCCTCTATAACTATGGATGAAGTGAAAGAAGGATTTGTGTCTGAATTTTAGAGGCCAAAATTAGATAAATAGAGTTGTGATGAGTTGAAGGATATAGAACAATGTATTTGATGATAGTTCCTAGGATTACAATTAGTTCTTCCAAAACCTAATCAATAAAATTTGATACTTGATCTGTAAGACACATCATAAATAGTGGTCCATTCAAAGGTTACTACCCTTGACTAGAATGTCATTAATGCAACAACAATGGACCACTCAATGGGATGCCTTCCCACATGCAATGAATATGAATTGATGAACAAATACCTAAGTACAATAAGAGTAGGAACTATGGATATGCCCTCAACTAGTGCAATGAAAAAGATCATCCAATTCTAGTTGCAACTATAAACCCCAATCATTGAGTAAATTCAAGAAATGAACCATGTTAAAATCGAAAGGGAGCATGTGTGGTGTATCATGTGCAAGACAAAAGGTCGCATAATGAATGATTTCCCTACATTGAAATTGAAGGTTGTAGCACCCAATATGACACTGACACTAACAAGGTTTGAATGAACATGATTATGTAGTGGAGGATTGATTAAGGTGTGGAGATTTTGTTCTCTCTTTTTTATGCTCAAAAGTTTTGATCCTTCTGAAGGATCATCTTCAGGAGTGTGAAAAATCACAAAGAAATAACACATTTTTTCAAGCATTAGTAGTCATTGTCACCCACACATAGAATTCAGCCATATTTTAACATTGTGCAATATTCCTTCGTGAGTTTTTTAATTTGTGGACCAAGGGCATCAAAATTTCACTGAATTTTGAACCATCATCATGATCAATGTTATTAGGATGTAATTAAATTTCTAGGGTTTCTCTCATTTTTCTTTTATGTAGTTTCATTCCTTCACAATGAATTTTTAATCTTATAAACACATTTGGCCACTGCTGTTATGAACATGTTCTACAAGGGCCTATCTTTTAATTCTATCATGTCTTAAATATGCATAATGCTCTTTTAACCTTACATGAATGGATCTCCCTATCTCACCAATGTAAATTTTCCTGCATGAACATGAAATATAGTACACTCCTTTGTATAACATATGATTAGGAGGATATTTTGTAGAATCAATCAATTTGTAGAAGTATCAACGTCTTAAATTAAGACAATTTGGAAGAACTAATGGAGATAATACCATGTTCTCCGACATTGTAAATATTTAAAAATTTAACTTGGATGTTGCCTCATGCAAAATATTGAAATATGGATTAAACTTTGTCATAGCCCTGAATAAGATTCCTATTCAAGGATTAATATGAAAAATAAAATCGGTTTTCAAAAATATTCCAACGGATACTACAGAGGGAATAACACAACAATTTGTTGTGCTAATAAATAAGGAAAAAATTTCTAAATCACCAAATTTAGAAACAATAATGGTATAGAAGCTCACTCGCCTAACTCATGGTCACTCCTCGAGGATAACACTATAAATCCCAATTTTTACACACAAACCCAACATTCATGTGCCAGGGTTTCCCCCTAATGGGTCACAAGACTTCATTTTGAGGAATTATTGTTAAGTCCTAGATTTATCCATTAATTTTGTGAGGAAAAGATTATAGGGGGCGGGTACAAAGGAGGATATAGAGGTGGTAGAAATGGTGGTCACACAATGCCCATTATATGTTACAATTACAATGATATTGAGCACATCTCTTGATATTTCCCACAAATAAGCAGGATAATATGCAGTCATTGAATGGCCATGAATTATGCAACCGACAAATACCTTGACTGAATAGCCAAATAGGAGACTAGGGAAAGACGATAGAATGAAAGCATGGAATTTGGAACCCTAGTGCATTGCAAAGGTTGAGGATTCATGAATTGATGTGGTGAACAGAGGTGGAACATGCATATGATTCAATTATTCCCAACTAGAACTCCCACACATAAGGAAGGTGGATCTTGAAAACCATGTATTGGATGTAGAAGAGAAGAATAATTATTACAGAGAGGCATTGGAAGCATTATAAGAAGTGGCTTCCACATTAATCCATGATGCAAACAATAATTCAACCACTTGGAATCATGCTAAATGACTGTATAGTGAAACCATGAATCATAGTAGAGGACCAAGGGGAAGATCACATCAATAGAAATGATTCATGAATTTTTCAATACCTTCATTGCGATCCTGGAAAATGAATGATTAATGAGGAAATTAAAATCATCTCTTGTCAAATTGGTTAGGGAAGGGAGAAAGAGAAGATACACGCTCCCTTGGTTAAGAGGAAAGTTCAAAGGATCAACTGAAATAGAAAAACCTTGGATTGGCTGAGAATTTAAAATAGATGTTCAAATCCATGGATATGAAGTAAGGGAGGCCAGTTTGATTTGGGATCCAATGTGAACATAATTTCAAAGAAGTAATGGGAAATGATGGTGTTATCACCTAAACATTACTCATAGAGATATACAAGTGATCAATGGAGGGGTTATCAATTCAATACACTAAGGTGCATGTTCATGGAACTAATACGTCACCTTCAACAAGAAAAAAAAACTATACAAAGTGGATCTTTTTATCATCAGTGCGACTCAACAAATTGGACTTTGCACAATATATTTGTTCCCATATGAATGTTTCTCTGAGAGTTCGGTGGATCAACCAAAAGTGAAATTTCACCAACTTTCAATGCATTGATGACAAAAAATCCCATCAGACATAATTCCTAGCTGAAGAACCAAGAGGCCTCAAGCCCTTGAGCATTGAAAGTCGATACAACAAGTGGATTCATGTCTACTCAAGCATGGGAGGCCACACCCAAGTGGCCTTCCCTTTCCTTAGATTGAAACCATTTTTTATCAAACTTATTGAACATAGAACTACCAACTTCACGAGAACTCTACAAAGTTCTTGTTTTTTGGGGGGTCACATTTTTTACCTCGTTTTGAAAATTTGTGCTACCGGTAGAACCCCCCTCCATTTTTAGGTTGTTTTTTGATATTTTAAATTGTCTTATCCATAATTTTTTTCAACGATAGTTTTAATCATTTTTCCATGCTTATTTCAATGTTAAAAAAGTTGTATACCATTTAATTTTTTGAAATTAATATTTTTGATATAATTATGTCTCAATTAATTTATGTTTTGATATTTTTTAAATATAGTGGAAAATATCATCTTTAACACACTTTTACCTTTACTTCAATACATAGAAAATAATTGTAGTTAAAGAACACTATATATATATATATATATATATATATATATATATATATATATATAACTACAAGAAGAAATAAAAGAATTGAAATTTCAAATAGAAGTACTCAAATTATGTGGGATTAAAGAAAACTTTTAAAAGGAAATTGAGAAACTTTAAAATATAAAAAATGTATGTAAAAGGAATAAGAAGGGAAAAACAAAAGGTAAATTCTTTTTTTTTATAAAACCTTTTCAAAAAATTAAAATTTCAAATTTTAAATAAATTTAAAGAAATTGAAATTGTGTACCAAATGTGACCGCAACCATGCTGGGTTGAAATTTTGGGGATGTCCGGACCTCCTTGAGGAATTTGGATTCCCTACCTTAAAAGTCTTTACAACAGAGTTCTCTAATGCCATGGACACCATTCCCTATTATCCCACCACCTAGAGGGAAAGTTTTTTTCTTTAGATGGCATAGAGTTGGGGGTTAAGAGGCTTTACACCAAATGATAGGAAAGCTAAGGACATTGAAGGCTACCAAAGCTAAAAAATTTAAATCGGAGGGCCAATCCTTATCCCTCATACACAAGCTCTTCAATTTAGCGATTCAAGGAGGGATTCCCCTAAGCCACGGGCCATAAACCCTCATTGTTCTTATTTTTTAAATGTGAGATTAGAAACATTCCCTCTAATTATAGGACCATTATATGATTAGCCCGATTTTAGCAAAACATTATGGAATTATTTTGGAAAGAGATTATCCCTTTGGCTAGAAAGTCCATTGGAACAAATGTGGGGCTAGGTTTTAGGAGATATCATTCAACTATGGAGCATCTTGTTACCTTTAGGATCATTCTAGAGGAGTTCCGCAATGCACTAAAATTAATTTTTTTGTTTTTGTTGACTTTAGAAAGATTTTTGACATGGTTCCTAGGAAAACTGGAATGCGTTGGAAGAGATAAAAGTGTCTCGAGTTGAGGGTTGCTACAATAAAGTATGTAAGAGAATGTTATTGATAAGTTTAAAACACTAAGATATGGTCAAAAGAGATTAACCGCAATATCGAAGTCAAACAAGGTTATCCCGTATCCCCACCTACCTTTTTGGCATATACATTTGACAAGTTAGAAGATTGCTTGGAAAAAGGAGGTTGTAGCCATTTCTCTCAATTTGGTATAGTCACCAATCTTCTTCTTTATGTCAATGATATCGTTATTATGGAAAGAAGTCCCCATGATGGCCAAAAATAACTAAGAATCCTCAAGGTTTTTGCTCCAATATGGGTATGACTATTATCACTGATAAGACTAAGGAGGTCATGATTATAAAATCTAATAAGATCCCTTATAATACCTTTGTATGACAAAACAACTTGGAGGAAGTGACTCCTTACAAATATCTTGGAATTGATATTCACTATAAGCTCAATTGGAATTAGCATTGAAAGGATTATTGGGGGATGGAAAGCTTATTATGAGCTTAAAAAACTTGTAAAATGGTTGATCTTTGGAGTTGGGATAAAAGAAACTCCTCTCTTTGGGGCTATTACACATTATTTCTTGCCGATGTAAAGTATGGGGTTGTAGTATATGGTATGAGATGCAGAGAAAGAGATAGAGAAAATAAAAATAAAATTATAACCTATAATCTAAAAATTAAAAGGAAATCGCCCTATCCATCCAATACTCTTAGTAACAAGTCTCTCCCCCATTGAGCATGGCTATGGCTAGATACCTAATGTTTAAGACCATGTTAAAACAACATGGAATACAAGAGGCTTCTAAAATTGCTTCAAAATCGTGTCATAACCACCATAGACTCAAACGAGGGATGACATAAAGATTCTCGGTCATGACTAAACTATTGGGGAATCATGTAGGCATTGTTTTGCATAATAAAGATACTGTCCAAAAGCGTAAAATCAAAGGGTAAAAAGGAGAAAATGTGTGGAGCTGATAAAGAGTTAGAGGAAAAATAAAATTAAGGTATTGGACCCATAGGGATAATCAACCCTAATCTAAAGATCAAAATTGTCTATCTATTTTTTGCTAAGTGTAAAAACAAACATTGCTAAGATAAGAACAAATTCTCACTTGATCCATGGTAAAGGCCGGCGTTGGTTAATTCCTAAAACACCATGGGATGAAAGGGAGTGTCACCTTTGTGACACTAAAAAAAAGTTGAAGATGAAAAACACTATCTCTAAGATTGTCCACCCTATACCCATATTAGAACTCATTTTAAAAATATTTGTCCGCACCAACATTTCTAACCTCTCACCAACTCCTCCAACTAAAAGGAGAGTATGGTGATCCTCCGAAAATCTTCCATGGATTTCTGAGGCAAACAATTCTAAGTAATGAAGTAATCACTTACCCTCTTAATGTAATGCGATAGATCCAATTAGGTCTTAGTGAATAAATCATCCTTCGTCATCATCATCATTGTATATACCATATATACTTATGTTTGTGATTTCTCATTTTTTCATTTAATTTTAATTTTTTAAAAATGTTTTTTATAATTTTTTTGTTTTTATATTTATATATATATATATATATATATATATATATATATATATATATATAATTTAATTGTTTAGTAATTGTTTTTAATTTTTATTTTATTTTTTAAATGTTTTAGAATTTTAGTTGGAATTTAAAAAAAATTAAATTAGTCCCTTTTAATTTTAGTTTTTAATTTACTTTAATTTGTTTGGTTTAGTTATAGTGGTTTTTAAGATATATATGTTTTCATTTTTTTTTAGTTTTAAAGAGTTTTAGGTTAAAGGTATTTTTAAAATTTTATCTGTTTTATTTTAAATGATAGGTTTTTTTTTTTTTTAATAGTTTTTTTTTTAATTTTGTTTCTCTTTAGCTTTTGAGTTATTTTTTGTAGCATAAATTTGTGGATAAAAACTATATGAAAAAAGAAATTAGGATATCACTCATCATCAGGGACAAAAGCTCAATTTTTTTTGCATAGAGTGTTTATCCATTATTCTTTTTAAAAAATCTCCACTCATCATCAGGGACAAAAGCTCAATTTTTTTTGCATAGAGTGTTTATCCATTATTCTTTTTAAAAAAAAATTGTTTTTGAGAAAATTTTAAACTTTTTTCATACCATTTTAGTTTTTTTTTTCCTCCAATTTTTAATGGCGTTTTTTTTTTTTAATAAATTTGGGTTTTGAATATTTTTTTTAAATGTGTTTTTTTAATTTATTTAAAAAAAAAATGGGATGATTTTCTAAATTTTATTTATTTATTTTTTAATGTAAATTAAAAAAAAACGTTTAGTAAATAAATTTTTAAAGTGACCATTCTGTATCCAAATTTGGATTTCTTTTTTTGCATAAGGATCTATTGTCAAAACCACAGTTTCAATTAGGTCGTAATCAACCACAATTTTAATGTTTAGAAAAAACTTTTTTCTTTAGTTAGCGTTGTTTTTTATTTATTTATTTAGGTATTGATTCTAAGTTTTTTTTGAGTTTTGAAGACCATGCTTGAAAAATGTTGTAATTTTGACCCCGTTAGAAAAAAGGGTGCTACTAGTAGAACCACTTTTTGATTTGGAGGTTGATTTTCATGTTTTTTTTATGAAAAAGTATGATTTTTTAGTGCTAGAGTTCTCATTTTGAGGTCATAGTTCTCGATAAGCCAGTAACTATGTTATTGAAGGCCTATAAAAACATCCATTATCATGCACAAAGAGAAGAAAACCAAAGTAATGTTATGT
>SNQJ01S0146397.1:18342-30286 GCA_010110895.2 Picea sitchensis
AAAATTTGGCTCACCATGAAGGAATCAAACATCTTGTACCATTTTCCTAGCATGCTTTAGGCCATACAATGATTTTTGAGTTTGCAAACAAATCTCCTGTTGTGATTCTGAACTAACCATTCTAGTTTTTCCATATACATCCCCTTATCCAAAAAACTCCATGTAAATTTTTTTTAACATCTGGTTGTACTATCACAACCAGTGATAACACAACATAAATAGAAACAAGCTTTTAACAATCGGTGAGAAACTTACATGGAAATCAATACCTTCCAAATACCTTTCTGCTACCAGTCATGCTTTGAACCTTTCATATTTTACTATGTTTGATTTTATAAAAGAGATTCATCAAACACTGCATTGTTGTCCATAATATCTATGTGGGTAGTAGGATCCCACATTTTGCACCCCTTAAAATCATCACCATATCAAAGATCTACCTATTTGATCTGGGTCCTACTTAGAAAGATGATAAAAAACCATAAGCATTACAACCGAATAATTTCACATTTGAGTAATTACCAGATGAACTGTTCATACCTCTTCCTGAATATTCCTGTCTTTTGCAATCGATGGTGACCGAGTTATCAGATGGAACAATCGTTTATGTCCACAACTATTGTTGCATGTTGGCATTACTGAACATGCCTATTCGATCCCAACTTCCTTGCAATACTTTCCAAGTTCCATGGATATGAGCCTACCTTCATCATATATTCTCAAACACTTCATTGACCTGCCAACACATCAACCTTTCTACAAACCCACCTTTCTAAACTAGACACTCTGCTCCACCTCGAACTTTGCATTCGAACAACCTTGACCAAATCTGACCAAGACAGCTAAGTAAGCCTTCATCGCTTACCTCCAGGTCCATTTACAATGGAGTTCACCAAGCCTTTTATAGGCTTCATTACATGCAATCCATGGACAAAATACCATAGGATACCCAAAACACATGGACCCAAAAACCACCTGCTTTGACTTGAAAATAGATTTAACTCATTAACTCTTTCACTAAATCAAGGTTAACCCAACATACATGCCCCCCCACATATTCAATCTACCTAAATCTATGTCTAGACTTTTCATAGGTGACCTGATAAACTAGGGGTACACATGCCTATCCAGGTCTTAGAGATATATGTCCATTTACATGCAATCAATAATTTCTACAACTCCAAAGTAAATACATTTTTTTTTCTTTCATAGTGACTCAATCATCACCGCTCTTGTTGTTGACTTGTTCTTCGAGCAGATCCTGCATCTTGAGATTCCATAGCTCACAGTTAAATTCTTGTTACTGAATTTCTCCACCTGAAACTTCAAACTCTGCACTTTGTCCATTAGCACAAACCGCCCCCAAAAAAATCCAAGCTTATAATACTAAGCCTTTATATGGAGGAACCAATCTTAAGTTCAAAGTTGAACCCAAAAATAAAAATATTAATTTAAAAAATTTAACCACAAAAACCTTTTACAAAATACATCCACCTCTTCATATAAAG
Source organism: Picea sitchensis (assembly GCA_010110895.2). NCBI lineage: Eukaryota > Viridiplantae > Streptophyta > Pinopsida > Pinales > Pinaceae > Picea > Picea sitchensis. Next base: position 19,851 of record SNQJ01S0146397.1, read on the forward strand.
ATATCCAATCTAAAAAAGTTTCCTTTTCATAAATTTTACCAAAACGAATCTCATGCATAATAAGAAAAAAGTCCAAACTCATACTTCTCGATCTTTGTGCATATCAAACAAGAAAGGTCGATTTCATACCATCATACTCTTATAAGCATGCATAAATATTTCCATGAGTGTATCTCTCCTCCCTAAATGTATATGAAAATTCATGTCGCAATTGTGAGGGTGCGATGACCTCCCAAACACCTTCGAACCTGTCACAGCCTTGAGGGTGAGATGACCTGCGATAGTCCAACCTTTATTTCTCCTGCAACGAATCCAACCTATGTTCTCCTTCACCAAAATCGCCCACTCAACATATATGTCCTCTTTCACCGAAATTGTCCCTACAAATCTCGCTCATTCATGCAATGGTTTTTTTCACCTAAAGATCTAATACCACTTATTGGGCAGTGGAAGAAAAACATACCATAAAACCAAAAACAAGAACACATCAAATCAAGAACAACAAACCACAATTTGACACTGTGATTTATGTGGAAACCTAATGAGGGAAAAAACCACGGGTAATGATAATCGATATTCTTTTATTCAAGGGATAATTATAATAGCTCAACCCATGCATACAACCATCCTCTCCTCTCATACACACAACACCTCAGTATTGATTCTTTCTCTCACACACTCACTACACATTGCACTCACACCTCTATGGGTATGCTTGTATATATAACATCTATCACTCAGTTACACAGACTGATCATGAATAGATCACATAGTTACATGAACAATTCATAAATAGATTGCATGCATGTGCATGTGCATAGCTTCATGTGTGTGCATGTGACTGCATGAGGAAATTTGTTGGCATGTTTCCAACATCATGGTTGGTGATTGAGGTGTTGAGCCATATCTGTGAAAAGTCAGCTTGTTCACAAGTGAATGCTTTTAGATCGTGGTGATTTAAAATAGAAATAGACCTATCAAGTTGGTCCCTGGTAATATCCATGAGTTTCACGCAATATTGAAGAGCCATGGTTTGCTTAACGAATCTTGAAACAGGGGAGAAAACCTTGTTCGCCTCCTCCATAGTCACCACATCCATCAATAAAAACAATAATACTTCAACCACAGTCGGTTACGCGGTTGTCTATGGGAATTTGTAGCAATTGGCTCAAATGTTATTCTTAATTGAGTTATGTTTTTGAAATTTATTTGAGAATTTCCCAAAAGGGAACCTTCCAAGAGATCAGAAGGCTAGCATTCGAAAGTTATGACAATGGTAGCGTATATTGACACTGATGTGCAACAGTGTCAGAGGCGAGTGATATATAATAGGGGTTGGGTTATCTCCCTTTAAATTATATATATATGATCCAAGACATGGTGGGCAGATGCACGTCTTTACATTTGTTTACCTCCAACTGGGTGCACAAACATTCATTTCCCTCACTAGAGTATAGTTTGAATTTGGAACCTGGAGATTCGCATTTGGTGGAGGCAATCTTAGTACATATTACTTGAGAAAGCCTCCCTACTTTAATAGTTATTAAGGAAATGGGGAGGATGATAAATCCAAGCACAACAATTAATGTACTTGAATAAAATTGTGGGCTTGTAGTTTGGGCTTGGTTAAGCACTAGACCTGTGGTAGTGTATACTTATTTTTAACATATTCTTTAATAGTTTTAATGGGTGTTGTTGGTGTTCTGTATCAACACGAGCATTTGGTTATGAGTGATCGAGATGGACATGAGAAGAAGTGAAAAAACCCTCTTAGTAAATATCACATGAAGCTTGTGTCAATCTGGTGATGCTTGAGGAAACAATGTGATACATTCTCCTCGGAGGGTCCTATGTGGACTAGTAGTGGGGAATGTGGACTTCATACTGATGTACCTCAAATAGTCAGATGAAGGAACCAATACATTGGTTTCATGAGGAAATATTGATATGTCTTGGGGGACATTGGCTCCATGAGGGAACCTCGATGTGTCCTAGAGAAGACATTGGTTCCATGAGCGAACCTCGATATGTATTAGACATGTGTTCCACAAGGGAACCACAAGATGTCTACTATGGTAACAACTCATGAGTGAATCCTGAGGTTGGACACTTCAGGATATTTGAGTTTCCAGTATACATTCATGTACCCAAGAAGAAAAGGACCAATCTAAACCCTTCATGTAGAAAGGGTACATTTGTGGGGTACAATGAGTCTCCGAAGGCATACTAGATCTACATCTTTGGTCAGAAAAAGATTGAGGTGAGAAAATATGTTACCTTTGAGGAGGAGGTATCCTTCAATAGATATAGAGGATCTCACATGGATATTGATAGTGAGAGACAGGAAGAGATGGTGACTTCTCCCCCTCACCCTCTAGTAGTTCATAGGGAGACAATTGAGCCTATTGATCCATTTGATCTTGTTGATCCTGCAACTCTAGTTGATGTTCCCATAGATATTGTAGTAGGTTGGAAGAGACCTGCATGGGCTCATCAGACTCTATAGGAGGAATAAGGACATGTAGCTCCTCATGGTACCTTACGAGAGAGAAAGATACCTCAAAGATATTTGTGCTATGCTACAACTATGAGCCACATCATTGATTCCGAGCCTTCCTGTTATGAGGAGGCATCTAGTCAACCAGTATGGAGAGATGCCATGATGGAGGAGTACCATTCCATCATGAGACCTGATGGGAAGTCTATAGTGAATTCCAAGTGGATCTATAAGATCAAACACATAGCTAATGGGAGCATCGAGAAGCACAAAGTGAGATTTGTTGCTAGAGGATTATATGAGGTAGAGGGAATAATTATGAGGAGACATTTTCTCCTGTTGCTCGATACAATTCTATCCGGATAATTATTTCCCTTGCATCATCCATAGGTTGGAGACTACATCAAATGGATGTGAAGACAATCTTTCTCAATGGAGAGATTGAGGAAGAAGTATACATCGAGAAACCAGATGGTTTTGTGATACATGAGAAGGAGTCTCATGTGTGAAGGTTGAAGAAGGCCCTGTATGGACTCAAACATACACCTCAAGCTTGGTATGCTAGGATTGATGGGCACCTTATGATTTGGGGATTTAACAAAAGTGTTGTTGATCCAAACCTGTACTACAAGACTGTTAATGGTGAGTCTATTATTTTGTTCCTCTACTGATCCAGGATATTTTCATTGTGACTTATAAAGAATTGTATTAAATGAGCATAAATTAAAGTGCACCATTAAAGAAGGGAAAACTTTAAAATGAAGAGACATAAGCATCATTTATGAACACAAAAACTTGATAATGGAGTTCATCCCTGGTGGACAACGTCTCCAGGTCTTGCTCATAAATGGGTAGGCTCTTTCATTAACTCAGCGAAAGAATTTGGCAAATACATGAATATACCGCATTCTAAAATCAAGCTCCAGAAATAATGCTCTGATCAGAAAAAAAACATCACCACTGGATTCATGGTGTCGAATTACCCAAAAATGATTGTCTCCATGCTCAATCTGACTCTGGCACTCCTAGGCCCAAGAATAATTTTGTCTCGATTTTTGTGCCCTCTGCACTTGCAATTATGACAGTCCCGTCTCAAAATCCATGCCCACGGTCGTACGGTATGTTCATGCCTCTCTCCTCTAGGGCTGTGCGGACTCAACATTTAAATAATATTCTAGGCGGAATATACAACGTGGTTCCCTTGGCACATTGGTTGGAAGATTAGTTCAAATCTTTGTGGATGGGGGAGGTCCCGGGGTCAAACCCACGGGCCTCCCCATTTTAGTATGTGGTGACAAAAACTTAGTGGAGTGCTAACATGGCAGATGGTGGTTACATTTGGCAGAGGTTGGTTTTGGTGGGCGCTACTAAACTGGTGGATGTGCCAGATATGGCGGGACCTCCGCCAGATTTGGCAGGGTCCTGTTATTATATTTTTATTTTATTTTTCGGTCACGGGCCCTCCTTGAGCATTTTGGGTGTACCATGTGTTGCTCGTTGATTGGGCCACGTGGCGCCCACTGATTGGCCCACCTGGCTTCCTAGTCATGTTGATGTCACCTTTGTGTCAGCACCATACAGGACACGTGGCGGCTCCTAGGTGGGGCCACGTGGCAACACCTAGGGGTGCCATGTAGACATGACTCATACTAGTCATGGGAAATCCCCTTACAAAATACACTGAAAAAATTTCCCAAGGATAAGAGGAAATAGGAAGTGGTGTGTACATCCATGGCCTTTCAATAGTGGGCTTACAAAAGTACAACACACATTCCTTTACAATAGTGGCTACAATTACTTTCCTTCGAGGAAAATTCCATCCCTGTAAATACATTACAATTCGCAAATGCCCAAGTACAATCGAAACAAAATATTCTTCAATTACATGCACTTCCCTATAGGAAGGAAAACATGGTTTACTCAAATGGTGGAGTAAGTTGTCCTACAAACAAAAATTATTCACCTACAAACCCTGGAAGATCCCACATACATCTTTGAAGATTTCATCATTAGTATACCGTCCATCATTATTGATATGAGTTAAGGAAACATTCTTCAAAACAATAGATGTAACAGTAGGATATCTAAAAAGCATGTTTGTCCTTATGACATCGGTACTGGAACTAGTCTCAAACTTGCATGTCTGTTGAAGGTCAGGTAAGGTGAGCATTGGTACAATGTCGATCTTTAAAGTGTCGACGGTCTTTCCTTCCCACTGAAAGAACTGTCTCATCTCAAGCAATTCATTCTTATGTAAAGGATCAAGAGCATTAACAATATCAGACTTATCATGGCATTCACCCTTTACAATCGTGAGTACACGATTCTTGTTAGTGTTTATAACTCTTTTTACTTGGATTGAACTAACAAGTGTTGAATTGTCCTTTATGTTGTGATCTTTAGTGATGTATTCCACTCCATATTTTGTAAGATGGTATTTGTTTTCCTTTCGAAAGAAGATATCCTTTGTATCATATAGATAGGGACTCCCTAATACAATACCACATGCATCCAAAGGAACCACATCTAGATCCACTTCATCTGTCATCTTAGAAGCAATAGAAAACCTCAACCTACACTGCTTAGTGACATTTAACTTTTCTTTATTAGATACCCAACCGAGAGGGTAATGTTTATGGTGAGGTCTTGTGGTTAGTTCCAATTTCTTAGCAAGTGTCTCTGATATTAAATTGACTTGGGAACCTGGATCAAGTAATGTGTCTATCTTTGTATGTCTCGATACAACTCTTATGTGGAATACTACACTTCTCCTTTTATCATCATCATGTGATTCATTTAAAGAACTTGAACATGCATAAAAGGAATCTTTACCTTGCATCCCAACTGCTGCGATCCTTTCTTCATCACCTGAATCAGAACCAAGATCATGTTACATTGTAGCAATGGTCTTTGTCTTCCCCTTGCCTCCAAACTGATTTGGCCTTAACTCTTGATGTAGTTTCCAACAATGTTCTCTATCATGACCAGTTTTTTCGCAATGGCTACAAGAGGGTTTTCCGTCTTCCTTCTTTGTTGCAGTTGTCCTCTTGCCCTTCCAATTTCTTTCCCGTTGAAATGGTTTTTAGAGTGCTTGAATGGATTTTCCTCTTGTCTATTCTTACCCCTTCTTTCAATGTGAGTGGCTTGCACACAAACTTCATCAATACTGGTGGGGTTAAACAATAGTAAAGTATGATGGATATAACTGTGAAATGTGCCAGTATACTTCATTAACATTTCATAGGAATCTAAAGGGATGTTTAGTGAAAGTGATTTATTCCTAAATTTCTCTTTGAAACTTTGGATTGTTTGACCTTTACCTTGCCTTAAAGTTTTCCATTCCATCATTTCTTTATGTAAATACCCTAATGGATAAAATTGCTTCCTTATCGTTGATTTAAATTCCGACCATGAGGAAAGAAGATTACCACACTTACTTATGTCCTAAAGCTTGGTCTCCCACCATACGAGAGTGGTTCCTTCAAACAGAAGAGAATCCAATTGCACTTTAATCTCCTCTTCATCAATATGCTATACATGGAAATACACTTCAATGTGTCTGATCCAATTATCTAGATTTTCAGGATTAGCATCTCCATTAAACATAGGTAAAGAAAATTTTATATCAAGCTTTAATAATGGTTTCTTAAAAGAGGCTTTATGGCTAGAATGATGAGAATGCTCAGAGGAATAAGAACTAGAACTCGAAGGTGAATACAGAGGCTCAGGAGGATCTCCTCCAGCCCCTTGGTTTACCGAAGCATCATCATCTACACGTGCTTCCTTTTTCTTCTCTTTCTTCTGCATCCTCTTCTTGTAATCTCTATACATTCGCTCGAACATTTCTGACATGCGATAAAAGACCATGTGAAAGTGTTTTTCTTGTTCATCACGCTTGTCCTCTTCTGCCATTTTCTTCCTTCTTGACACACGACCAACTTTGGGATTGAAAGTCTTTAGAGTTCCTTCACCCTGCTTATGCTTGGCCCCAGTAAGCATTCACGCTAAAAAATTCAAGTCAAAGATGACTACTCTGATACCAACATGATCCAAGATCTTTTCAACATAACTTATAAATAATTGTATTAAATGAGCATAAATTAAAGTGCACCATTAAAGAAGGGAAAACTTAAAAATGAAGAGACATAAGCATCATATCTGAACACAAAAACTTGATAACGGAGTTCATCCCCAGTGGACTACGTCTCCGGGTATTGATCTCAAATGGGTAGGCTCTTTACTTAGATCAACAAAAGAATTTGGCAAATACATGAATATACCTCATTCTGAAATCAAGTTGCGGAAATAATGCTCAGATCAGAAAAAAAAAAAAACACCACCACTAGATTTGCGGCATTGAATTACCCAAAAATGACTATATCCATGCTCTGATTCGACTCTGGCACTCCCAGACCCAAGAGGAATTTTGTCTCAATTTCCATGCCCTCTGCACTTGAAATTATGGAAGTCTGTATAGAAATCTATGCCCACAGCCGTACGATACGGCCACACCTCTCTCTTCCAGGGATGGGCAGACTCAGAATTTAAACAATATTCCGAGCGGAATATACAATGTGGTTCCCTTGGCACATTAGCTAGTGAATTAGTTCAAATATTTTTGGATGGGGGAGGTCCCGGGGTCAAACCTGCGGGCCTCCCCATTTTATTATGTGGTTACAAAAACCCAGCGGAGTGCTAACTTGGTGTCCATGGAGATTACATTTGGAGGAGGTTAGTTTTGGCGGGTGCTACTAAACTGGCGAATGTTCTAGATATGGCAATAACTCCTCCAAATTTGGTGGGGTCCTGTTATTATATAATTTTTTATTTTTTAGTCACGAGTTTTCCTTGGGTGTTTCGTGGTGCCTGTTGATTGGGCCACGTGGCAATGACTGATTGGCCCACCTCACTGCCTAGTCACGCTGATGTCACATCTACGTCAACTATGTACAAGACACGTGGTGGCTCTTGGGTGGTTCCACATGGCATCCTCTGGGGGTGCCACATGGCACTTTTCTACTGGTTGACATGGACCTATGAAAATCCTATTAGCGGGTGGCACGTAGCAGCCTCTGGTGCTGCCACGTGGCATGTTGACATCAGTAGCCTTCATGTTGACATCACCCTGCCATGTTAGTTGCTGACGTCAACAATACGGATGATGATGTAGCCCCCTGTTGACTTGTCATGTTTGACTGCAACTTTGACCGCAAATATCTTCCAAACCGTAACTCTGTTTGACGATCTGTTTGTGTCGTTAGAAATATTTCGAATTGATCTTCACAATCATGCCATTTTCACTGAGTTTTTGTAATTTGAATTTTTTCCCTTTCTCTGTCTGCTGGAGCCATTCTGAGTGTTCTGAGTTTCCTCTATGAGTTCTAAGTTATTCTCAGCCTTCTCTGGATTCTTTTTGTATCATCTACGTTGATGATTTATTCCTCACTGGTAAATAGAGCCTTATTGTTGAATGCAAGTATGCATTGACCTCTAAGTTTGAGATGAAGGACCTTGGTATGATGCACTCCTTCTTAGGACTAGAGGTGTGGCAGAGAACTGATGAGATCTTCATGAATTAGGGGAAGTACACAATTGATATATTGAAGAAATTTGGGATTCTGAACTGTAATCCCATGGCTACACCAATGGTGATGAATATGAAGAAGCTAAGTGTGGCTTCTTTCAATTTCAATGATTCATATGACCCTGTACAGACAACGTATTGGATCATTGATGTATATTGTTAACACCAGACCATATATTTTCTATGGAGTGAGTACACTTAGCTAGTTTATGAGTCAACCGAGAAAGACATAATGGACTATTGCAAAGCATGTGTTGAGATACCTGCAAGGCATATTTGGACATGTTCTGAGATATACTTCCATTATTTACATGAGATTGTAGGGATATACTAAATTTGATTGGGCAGGGAGTGGAATTGACAAGAAGGGCACCTCTAGGTGTTTCTTCACTTTGGGATCTGGCATGGTTTCCTGGTGTTACAAGAAACAAACTTCCATGAATTTGAGCACCGGAGAAGTAGAGTACATTGCATTGAGTGTGGCATCCCGCGAAGGAGTGTGGCTTCACAAGCTCCTTGCAGATTTATTTGGACATGTGTTGGATTCCACCATTATTCATTGTGATAACTAGAGTTGTGTGAAGCTCTCGGAGAATCCAGTGTTTCATGAAAAATCGAAACACCTTGAGATCAAGTACCATTACATCCGAGACATGGTGCAGAGGAAGGAAGTACTGGTGCAATACCTTCCTATAGACTATGTTTCTCTAGACAATAGTTATGTGCTACTAGAGTGGTTGTGTACCATTGGAAGTCACTGTGTATCACTAGATAATGGTTGTGTACTACTAGTTGATTACAGAGTATTCAATGGACTACTAGATGAATACATCATGGAAAGATACCTCCCTAGCTAAGAGAGAGTGTTTATGTTTTAGCATCAGGCAGACCTTCTCCTAAATTGGGCTGCAAACCAAGGGAGATAGAATGCATTTATCACAAAGGTGTACTTGTGGTAAATGGACCCAAGCATAGTTCTTCCTTGACCATGACAAGGAGTGATATGTTCTCGAGGTGCTTTCCATGTGTCAGTTAGCATAAGGCTGACATTCATTCACATGAGACATTAGGTTGACACAATCATTTAGTTGTTGAGCCATTTGCTAAGAACATAGTTACCAACTTAATGAGAATTATGACCTCAAAACGAAAACTCTAGCCCTTAAACCCCATATTTTTGCATAAAAAACATGAAAATCAACCCCCAAATCAAAAGTGGTGCTATGGGTAGCACTATTTTTTGTAACCGGGTCAAAATTACAACTTTTTTCAAGCATGGGCTTAAATGATCAAATGGCTTCTCAAACAAACTTTAAAATCAACCCCCAAATCAAAAAGTGGTGCTACTGGTAGCACCACTTTTTGTAACCGGATTAAAATTACAACTTTTTTCAAGCATGGGCTTAAAGGATAAAATGGTTGCTAAAAAAACCTCTAAAATCAACCCCCAAATCAAAACGTGGTGCTATCGACAACACTCATTTTTCTGACAGGGTCAAAATTACAATTTTTTTCAAACATGGCCTTAAAACATAAAATAGTTGCTTAGAAAAACCTTAAAATCAACACCTAAATAAAAACATGACGCTACCTAAAGCAATATTTTTCTAAACGTTAAAATTACATCTAATTACGACCTAATTCAAACTGTGGCCTTGACAATAAATCCCTACACAAATAAAAAAACCCAAAATTTGGTCACTTGAAAATGTAGTTACTTACTTCTTCTTTTTTTTTTTTCTTAAATTTACATTAAAAAATAAATAAAGAGAAAAGAGAAAATCTTCACAAATATATATTTTTTAATGAAGACAAAAACACATTTAAAAATATATATTCAAAATCCAAATTTAAAAAATAAACAACAAAACTTAACAAAATGGTGAAAACCAAAGAAAAACTAAAAAGAAATGAAAAACATTTAAAATTTGGCCGGAAAAAAATAATTTAAAACAAAAATTCATTTTTTTGTTAAAAAAAAGAACAAAAAATGCCTTCAAACTTAAAAGAAAAATAGATAAAAATAAATAAAAAATAAAAACAAAATTCAATAAAATATTAAAGAAAAAACATCTAAAATAAAACATATTTGACAAAATTATACGTTGGGAATGTGGATACGAGTGTCCGTAACCAGTAGAAGTTTCCCTCAAATTTACACAGGGAACTTGAATCTGGGAGCAACAATAATATATATTAAAAAAATATAAAAAATATTTTAGATTACAATAATACTTTATATTACAATGTATAGAGATATTGATACATTTTAAATCTTATTTCAATAAAATTGAAGTTGAATCGAGGACAATGTTTCTCCTATTGCAACAACTACAATATTACAATTACTAATTT
>SNQJ01S0146398.1:0-23923 GCA_010110895.2 Picea sitchensis
AGGTTAAGGTAATTACCAAGAATTATGCATTGTTTTGTATAAAAAATTGTTATTAAATATTATTATTATGATGAATTTGATTGCAAATGTGCAAATGAAGTAACTTTTAAATTTTACTGTTGTGTTGTAATTCAATGGTTGTTTAAATTAATTCAGCGATTACACACCTAGTTTGAGGGAGATGTCCCCTTTTGGCTTCCATCGGGTTTTGATCCACCATAAGAGTGATTTTTCTGATTGTCAAAGGACCATGAATTTGCAAATGACGGTGTGATCTTGCATGTATTGGATATCCTGACCTAGGATAGGTGACCGGATTTCATATTGTGGTATTTCCTTTGACTGCAGGATACAAGTCGTTGGCATTTTCTTCTTAGCATTTGTATTTAGTTTGTTCTGAGCTAGGAGCGATTCCAATCTTTTTGGAGCCTCCTTTGTCAGTTCAGTTTCCATGGGGATGGGAGATTTGGGAGTTTAAAAAGTGGTGGTGGGATGTGGATGCGGTCGGTTGCTTCCTGCCAACACGTTGTGGAAGGTGGGCGCGGCTCCTCCTTGAGCAGGGGCCACAATTATAGGTTCAGAAATGTAAGACAGGATAGAAAAATTTGAAGAACCAACCCATTGATTAACATTAGATTACATATTATTTTCCTTTCAAATTTTTTTTGGGGAGAGAGTGACAACTCTAGCATACGTGTTTGCTAAGTTGGTTACCTCAGATTTAGGTTTGGAATAACAAACCTAGTGGTTGTTCTGCAAATACATAAAAACCTTCATTTTTATGAATACCTCTCTCTATCTCTAATTTTTACGTTATTTTTATATAGGCTACAAAATCCATTGTTGATGAAACTACACACATAGATAGAGTTGTCTATGCAGATTCCAAAAATACAATTTTTTCAATAAATTAATATTGTTTACTATTTTAAATCTATTTTTGTCTTGACATGTATCAAAATCCAAAAATACAAACCTCTTTTATTTCTACTATAACTTTTTATTAGCTTAACCATTTTTTAAATAAGTTATACATTGTACTAGAAGAGACCAAGATCTACAATCTAAAAAAAATGTTGGATAATATTAAGACCCTCGTATTAAAATAAGTTATACATTGTACTAGAAGAGACAAAGATCTACAATCTAAAAAAAATGTTGGATAATATTAAGACCCTCATAGCTTGCACGAACTGAAGGAGTTGTAATTTCAAGGATATATTAACTTTCATAATTTAAAAAATATATAAAATTAATATTATAAATCTTGAAAAAATATATTGCACTAGAAAAATGGGTTCTCTAAAATTATTCTCTTTTTTGAAGGAAATTCCATCGTTAAGGTACTCAACACCAGCACCAACAGAGACATACACCTTATATTTTGCTTGAAAAATAACATACCACTATTAGAAAAACTCAAATTTCACATAGTTATTCACACTTTCTATAAATAAAAATTATATATTCAGAAAGCTAATTCAATTTCCTACATTTCATCTTTTTACACCATATCAAAATTAATTGTAAAGGTACCTTGAATAATCCCTCCAAGTTAATAGATTGTTATTTTTCCATGTTTGCATTGCCACTAACACGTCATGAGAGACCATCATTAGCTTACACCCGCCTTTACAAATGTATAAAAAAAAATACTATATTGTGTTGTTGGTACTATAATTTAAGTTCTTCATTGTTGGATTATGCGTTCCTTTTTTTCATCTTAAACACTTAGCATGATATATTAGAAATGCACATCTTTGTGACTTTTTGAATGTTTTCAAGAGTGTAGGCAATATTCACCTAATTATTGAAATGCTATTACCAATACCATAGAGTAATTGTCATGATATTTTTTGTCCCAATCTACATCATCGTTGTTACGAATTAGCCACTATGTAGCTTGTCTACCTTGTTTTACGATGCAATCATTTTTAAATAATAAGGAATTTACAAAACATTTCTTACATTTTATATTCAAATGTTTTTAATTAAAGAACAAATTACATGAACACAAAATTATATTGTCATATTAATATAAATCCATCTCAACTTTAAGTTCATTAAGAACTTTAGTCCAAAGGTTTAGTTCAATTGATTGTCGTCAATGTTGTCAGGCAACTGGTAAGTTCCATGTAGACAAGTGTTAGTGTTAAATCCCTTTGAATGAGGCACATTGTCTACACCAACAAGTTTACTAGAGATGTCATACATGAATACAGGGAGGAATCTATTGAGCTTTCATGTGAGGCTTAAGAGAAAAAAAAAATATCAAGTTAGCTTAATCAATTGTCACTATTATTGTTTGGTATTTGACTAGTTTCGTGTCAATAGGTGCCTGACTCAAATAACCTTCAATAAAATGCAGTAGTTTACACCCACAAATTTATTGAAAATGCCATACACAAATCTAGGAAAACATTTCTTAAATTTTCTATTTATTTTAAAGTTGAATAATAATAATACATTTCATTCATATAAATATGAATAATTTCCTACTATAATTTAGAAAAAATAAATATTTTATTTTAACTAATATAAAATACCATTTAATAGATTAAATAAATAATCTCGTAACTTTTCCAATAAATGACGAATTAATTGACTTATAACAAAATGTGTGGTCCAAGTCCTTAATCTCTAGTATATATATTTAAGTGTAAACTAAACCCCAAACGAAATGGACCTTTTCCGACTCTCGCATATTCCTGATTCCGACGGTACATCCTCCGATCAGCGGCAACATTAATACGGCGAGTCGGCGACTCCACTCATCCGAACGTCGTGAGACAAAACACCGTTTATAATGGCATCTTGCTTAAGTAATGCATGCCATAGTGAACCATTCATGCCATGCGCCAATGGATTCCATTAATGCATACGACTTCCAAAAAGACGCGGGCTTGAAATTTGAACTCCAAAAAGAGGCGGGCTTGAAATTTGAAGTTGGTAAGAAGCGGGCTTTTAACTAATATAAAATACCATTTAATAGATTAAATAAATAATCTCGTAACTTTTCCAATAAATGAAGAATTAATTGACTTATAAAAAATGTGTGTCCAAGTCATTAATTCTAGTATATATATTTAAGTATAAACTAAACCTAAACGAATGGACCTTTTCCTCCGACTCTCAAGATATTCCTGACTCGGTCAGACATCCTCCCATCAGCCGCAATATTACATGAAGCCTAAGCACCACTCATCCAAACGTCGTGATACAAAACACCGTTTATAATGGCATCTTGCTTAAGTAATGCATGCCATAGTGAACCATTCATGCCATGCACCAATGGATTCCATTAATGCATACGACTTCAAAAGACGCTGGCTTGAAATTTGAATTTGACAAAGATGCGGGTTTGAAATTTGAAGTTGGTAAGAAGCTGGCTTTATTTGAAATTAATTTGAAATTAATTTGAGCCGTTAGCTAGGTTATTTTAAAATTCTTTCACATAATTTGCAGAACGATTTTTTTTCTTGCAAATGTTGAAGCCTACGCAGACAACAATGACTATAGACGCTCTGTATTTTGCTAGTTTTTCCAGGTAGTGTCTATGATGGGTGAAAGCAAAGTGCAGGTCAATGGTTCAATGGCGTTTAGTTTCTTAAAGTTTGATTTCTCATATTAACTGTACTGATACGCCATTTATCAATACTTAATTTAGATCAATTCAATTGTTATGTTTTTAAATAAAGGGCGTTTCACTCTCCTACTTATCTCCTGCTTTATGCACTGACAAATACAGAGACCGGGGAAGCTTGAAAAGGTGTGATTTGTTTGGTATAGTTACGGCATCACCGTGAGTCGGAAAAGGTGGGATTTGTTTGGCATGGGGATAATAGATCTATGGAAGGTCATTCTAATTTTGTTTCCACAAATTGCAATTTCTCTAGTTTTGTTTAGATCTTTATTTTATTGTTGCGCTCATACGAAAAAATAATTGTGATTACAGTTGTAGTTGGGAAAAGATTTATCGCTCAGGATATCACTTTCGAGAACACGACATCAGGTTGTCGCCCTCCAAGTTGTGTCAGATCTATCAACATTTTACTGTTGCAGCTTCAAAGGTTACCAAGACACTATTTACACACAATTCTACCGAGAATGCGATATTTACAACACAATTGATTGTATCTTCGCCAACGCGACGACGGTGTTTCAAAACTGCAATTCCCCAGGAAATTGATGGATAATCAAAACAATTGTTTCATGGCTCAAGGAAGAGATGATCCAAATAAAAACACTGAAATCTCCATTCAAAATTGCACTGTCATTGCTGCCATCTTGATCTCGTGAGAAATATTTTTCCAAACATTATTGGGGAGGCCATGGAAACAATACTCTCACATAATTTATTTTGATTCATATATCGATCAGTTTATATCGATGATGTGGTTGAACCTGCAGGTTGTCTAGAATGGTCGACTTTTCCTTGATCACGCTTTTATTATCACAATATATAATTCTAACGAGGGGCAGAACTACAGATGAAGTTCAATACCCTGTATATCACTTCTAACATTTCCGGGATGCCTGGTAATTCCTGTCCATGTGGTATCCTTGAAAGCGTTGAAACAAAACAAATTTAAAGACCTCAAGACTATATAATCTGTTGTGTATTCATTTCATCTACATATCGTTCCAACAACCCCCTTAACTGCATTTATACTTATTAATTTCAACTGTAGCATTCTGTTATGCAAATTTGCATTGTAGCCTTTGATGGGGCACAAATTCAAGTCTATTCATACAATTTTTTCTTAATCGAGACCGTTTGTGTATTTGGGATGGAAAACTCGATGGAAACAATATTAGTGGAAAATCCATTGAAATTTTTAATAACCAAAATATGTTTGGTATGTGTAATGTTATGGATTTATTTCCTTAAAAATTTTAAGGATCGTCTTTGACAATATTTATCTAGTAAATTAATAAAAAAATGGATTTTCTTGTTTTGGTTATTGAGTCAAGACATGATATCCATATAAAGTAAGAAATTTCTAACGAAATTGATTTTATTGCACATAAATATATGGACCTTACAATCATCACCTTGTATCTTTTTTCAACCAATGTGTATTCTTCTTACCAGAGGATAAATAAAATAATTATATTATTTTATATTAAAATTTATTGATTTGACAATTAATAAAATAATGTTTAAATTTTAAAATAAAGTATGGATTGTAAGAATGGAAATGATCAATATCACCATCATTAATTAAAAAGACATTATTTAAAAAAGTAGATTTACTCATGTTAAAACACTTTATAACATGGAATTATTAAAACAATTAATTTTTGACATCATGACAAAAGATTAACATACACAACATATAAAAATTAAGTACCATAAGTTCAAATAATATATATAATATAGTTTGAGGAAACTGTGTTAGAGCATTATATGTACATAAGTATAGTATACAGGAACATTTAAACTAATAATCATGGAGCCTTAATTTCACTGCAAGTTATTGAGGAAAGAGTTTTGTCTAGTTTAGAAAGATCCACATGAATAGGATGTTCCCAATTAACATTAGTAAAATCCCCTTTTTCATGTATCCCTAAGGAAAGAGGCTAATTGTATCCATGCTCCTTGTAATGTTCCTGAATTATTGGGTCTAGGAAGACATGGATGATCTTCCCAGTGACTAGGTGTGTCTTTCAACACCGAATCAACCAACTAGTGTCTTCCTCCCATAATACACTGAACTATCTCTGACACTTCTTTCCCCTCAATGACAAGTCATAATTTGTGCATAATGATGAATTAGGTCAATCTCCTTCCTTTATAGCTTTCCAAAACTCTAAATCATCCTGAAACCCTAATTCCTTTGTTGACTTCCAAAACCCTAAATCACCTGGAAACCCTAATTCAATTGCTTGACTTCTATTTTTAACTCATAATGACTTGGGGTGCTTTTAACCCTTTTAGCTCAATGTCACTTTCAAAACATAACACCTTTGACTGGAATGAACTCTAGCAACCCTGTTTACCCCTCCTTGGCCATAGCTATAGTCTAACAGGGTGGTCTAAACCACCCTGTTAGACCATTAAGCCTCCTCTGAGATCCTATTTGAAAGGGGACATACCTTTTCCCAAATTGCTTGTCCCTCAAGCAATACCAGCCCAGAAGTTACAACACCTTTCACTTCCCAAGTAGCCCTATTGAAGCCTCCTTCCATCTGATTCAAACACTCTCTCATGACCCTCTGATCCCTGGCTCTCGGCCTCCCCTGTAACTCCAAAACTCCTCCGAACTAACTCCAATTGTCCCTCATCATCCAACAGGGCAAGCTCCTCTGATGTGCTAATGAAATTTCCCACTGCCTTTCAAGGCAAGACATGAAATGCTATGAATCTTTTTCCCTCTCGAAGCTTCAAGCCAGAAGTGTCTCTACCTCGACGATGATGCCAAGGAACATAAATCTCGCTTGACACCCCACTCTTCCTTTCTCGTGAGATGATCACCGCTAGGTTTGGAGTCTCAGGAAAACCAAATCTTCAACCTCAAAGTCAGGTTCAGCCTCGTGCTCCTCGTTCAAGACTTATCTTCTTTTGGTTTTGCGTCGTCTGCAGGTCTCTTTCAACAACTTGAGAATCTTCTCACTCTCTATGATCCAATCCCTGGCCTTGGTAGCTCTTCTCTCCACGAAAACCAAGTCTACCAAAGTGGGAGCATCATTTACGTATAATGCTCGGAAGGGTGTCATACCAATGACATGGAAGGTGGTAATGTTCGTTCTCCCAAATATAACCACTTTACCCATGTTCTTTGTTGTCCTTCTACATAGTTACTCAAATAACCTTCTGTCCTAATTTATAGTAAATTCTCTCACCATTTATATCTCCTCAGGGTGATGATGGTGCTAGTGCCAACTCTCGCCTCTCACCAATCAAACAACTCTTTCCAAATGTCCTATGAACCGTCTCACATCATTTATGTTCTTGGCAAACCTATGAAGTCTCAAGACCTAAGAAAAAATTCTATTTACCTCAATCATACAATTTCTTCAGATATGTAGAAGTGAGAAAACTTAATAATCTTTCTCAATTAATTATTATAGATATACCCTTACCTTGAACTTGCAATCTGCATGTAGGTTTGCCAGATATAAATTCTCTCCCATTTCTTCTCTCGAATGGGGAGGGGCTGAAGTAGACCTTCTAGAAGAGCATGCTGTGTGTTTCACTTGTTCTTAGCAAGTCACACACTCACCGGGATGCGGTCTCATAACGCCTTGTTTGAGGCCCTTTCCATGAGAACCTCTCTCGATCTGTCTGTAGGTTTTGAAAACCCTTCATGGCTTCATAGAGGTGAATCATGAACTACTTGCAGGATCTTCCTCTCAAGCCTCTAGAATCTGCACCCGCAGATTCTATCCTTGAAAATATATATTCACACGACCCTATACTGTCATCTCAGACTGTTTGCCCATCCATCACCTCACAGTGAACTTGTTATTGGAATATTCCACCAAGTGATTTCCAATCACAGTAAATTTCCATCAAAGAACATGTCGCAGTCTCCTCGATAGTGCATCAACACAATGTTCTTCTTCCCTTGACATACTCTATCTATGTCAAAGTTTAATTCTGTGACCTTTCATACCCATTTCTTGGTACCATCAGGTCCTTCTCGCTTCATGAAATACTAAACCTGTGATCAGCCTTGACTACTTAATTCTGTTCAGCCATTGTCTGAACATGGTTAAGGCATGCATGATTTCCAACATTTCCTTTCATAAATGAAGTAACATCCTCTCAAGTTGACTAAGCTTTCATCTCTCAATGAGAGGTGGTCCTCCTCAAGATCAGTAAAACAACAACACCCATCCCTTCACGGATGCCACACCTACAAAATGGCAAGGTGAAGTCCTGGTAGTTCCAACACCGACAAGTGCTCCATGACTTCCTTCCTTCATGTGATCAAAGGTTTCTGGATTTCTCGGTCCATATGAAGTCTGCATGCTTGGTAATATTCCTGCCGCCGTGCTCCAAGCCGAGAAAAACCCTTGACAAACCGACTGTAATAGCTGCACAACCCAAAAAATCTCCTCAATTCTGTTACGTTCTTGGGCGTCGACCAATCTAGAATGGCCCTCATCTTCTCTTACAGCACCCACTTCAGGCATCGATGATGCCTTAAGTAAAGATCTCTCATACCAAACTCACACTTGGACTTCTTAGCATATAACACTATGTCTCCCATGATGCCTAATAATACTCATCCAGTTCTATGCTCTTTGCCAAGACCCCTGACTATGTATCAAGATGTTGTCAAGAACACAAGACTCCATTCTAAGTAATCCCTAATATATGGTTCATGCAAGACTAGACAGCAGTTCATTGGGTAGCCCAAATGGTATAACCAAGAACTCAAAGTGACCAAAATGACATCGAAATGTTGTCTTCTCTGTGTCCTGCTCTCGGATGATGATCTCATGATATCCAGAGCGTAGATAAAAAATTTAGAAGAAAAATGCCCCATGCAACTCATCCATCAACACATCAATGCGTGGGATAGGCAACAACCAGCTTTATGGTTTTTTTTGTTCAAGGCTTGGTAATCAATGCACATCCTCATAGCCATCCTTCTTCTGTAATCCAGACAATGAAGAGGCAAATGGGTTGTTGTTCGGTCTAATGTGTCCCATCGCCATCAATTTCTAATTTCTCTATCTCATCCTTGAACCTCCTAGATGACAATAGGGATGACTACAGATTTATCCCTCCCTCAAATCAATGGTGTGCTCAAGCTCCCTACTGTGTGTGTGGCCCCCTCGTGGAATTGCCTCAAAGACCTCTGGCCACATGTCATCCCACAAATTTCATCAGAGATATTGTCGACCTTTGAACTTCAGTAATGATAAAGAATTTGCAGCATATGCTACTCTCCTATGTCTAAATGTCCTCCTCTCCCTCAATAAACTTTCCTCGTATTCTCACATACAATTCTTAATAACCTTCTTCCCATCCCGACCTTTGAATCCCATTTCCATGGCTTGGTAGTTGGTAGTGATTTTTCCTGCTGTAATCATCATCCACTCAACTCCTAACACCACATATGTGTCCTATAGGTCAACCACATAAAATGTGTGTTTTCACTGTAGCTGCCTAACTTCAGCTTTCTTCCTAAGTTTGGAAACCTGCCTAGACACTCCATTGTACATTCTGCCACCTAGTCAAACCCCTCAAACCTCTCAGGAAGTGCATGTCTCTATACTAGTGAAGTGTCGATGAAGTTGTGGTGGCCCCAACATCTATCAAGGTGATTTCCCACTTCCCTTGAATAATACCTCTAATCTGGAGGGTATCAAGGCACTGGAACACCAAAGTAATGACACCTCCCTATTGGAGCCTCAAGTAGCCTGCTATTCCCAAGGACAGGGGACTACCGAGGATGGGCTCTTTATGTGTTTGGTCTACGGGAGGTCTCCTCTTCTGTTGCTGACTCTCTCCCAACCAGTGTATCCACTCATATCCCTGATCCTCCTCCTCACTGGCCCACACTATCTCACATCACATGAATCTCCCTATTCCATACACTTGTGGCCTGGGACCCAAGGATCAATGTAGCTGAAGCAAATCTTTCTTCCTCGTAAGATCTCGCCTAGTCTCATCATCCAACTTCTCTTTCCCCTTCCATTCTCTCTAGAATGGCTTTCCCCGTCCTCTCACACAAAATGGTTTGTAGAAAGTTTTAGTCTTTAGCACCGAGTCTACCTAGATCTTGAGTGTGGGGATGGGCGTAACTACTTCTAGAACCACGATATGAAACCATGACCTCGAACTACACCCTGAACTACTTCTAGAATCCACGCCTCGAACTATGACCTGGAACTATGACCTCGAACTACACCAATTCTCCGAACTACTGCTGGAACTATGACCTGAACTACAAATTCCTCTTAGAACTATACTGAACTATGACCTCTCTTCGAATCCACGCCAGAACTATGCCTGAACTAATCATCGAACTACTACTGAAACACACTCAACCACGCCTGAACTACAATCTTCCTCGAATCAACTGGAGCTACTCGAACCATGACCTAAACCACTGGACACGCATCGACCACACCCTATGGAACTATGCCCTCTAAAAAAACTACGCCCTCTGGAACAAATACCTCTAGAACTATGCCCTCCGGAACTATGCCACCGGAACTATGATATTCTATTCCACGCTCTTTGGAACTATGACCTCCTGAACTGTGACCTATGGAACTAAACCCTATAGAACTACACCCTCTAAAACTAAGACCTATGAAACTATGACCTATAAAACTACGCCCTTTGGAACTACGCCATGGAACTATGCCCTCTAGAACCATGACCTCTGGACCTACAACCTATGGAACTACTGAACCATGACCTCCGAAACTACTCGAATTCACCGAACTACTGAACTATGCCCTCCGAACCATGACCTACTCTCTAGAACTATGACCTGAACTATGAGGGCGTGATTCCAAATGGCTGAGTCCCAGAGGGATGAAGTTCCAGAGGGCTGGGGTCATGGAAGTTCCAGGCATAGTTCGAGGGTGGTTCCAGAATGGGCCAGAGTTCCAGAGGGGCACATAGTCCAGGTGATATGCTCCAGAGGGTGTGGCCTGCTGTCATAATCCGTGAGGGTGTAGTCCCAATGCGTAGTTCCTGCATAGTACTAGAGGCAGTTCAGATGTGAAGTTCCAAATGTGGCCTCAGAGGGAGAGTTCCTGCAGGTGTAGTTCTCAGTGTCATAGTTCCAGAGGTGTGAAGTCTCTAGAGGGTAGGTTCAAGAGGTCAGTTCCATTCAGGGTGCCCAAAGTCCTGCAGTGCCCAGAGTGTAGTTCCCTGCAGGGCTTAGTTCCGAGGCCAGCTACGAGGGATAGTTCCTCGAGATGGCAATTCCAGAGAGTATAATTCCGGCACAGTTCAGCACAGTCTGTGGGCATAGCTGCACGTCATGTCAGAGGGTGAGATTTCCAGGTGTCATAGTCTGCCCAGAGGCACTATGCCTCAGAACGCATTCCTCTCGGCAGTCCATACCAGCTGAGACATAACAATGTCGTGATGGTCACCACCATGACCTGGGGTCTCCTAGACCTGCACCAACAATGTGCATCAATATTTAGTCAAGGTGTGCATTGAATACGCACCTATTCAATGACCTCTGAACCACGCCTCCCTCGAACTATGCTCCTTCCTCGAACTACGCCTTCGAACTATGCCAAACGCTCCTTTAGAACTACTTCTCACCATCAGAACGCTACCCCGAATCAAGGGCCTCGAATTAGTAACCTTCGAACTACGCCCTCGAAACGTACTGAACTATGCCTCTGAAATCATGACCTCGAACAGCTCTGAGAGGCAGCCCTCGTGAACGGCGACCCCTGGAATCCATTCTCTAGAACTACACCTCGAACTATGACCCTCGAACTACGCCCTCTGGAACTATTCCTTTTGGAACTATGACTTGTGTAATTATGACCTATGGAATTACGCCTTTGGGACTATGACCTGTTGAACTTTGAGTTGTGGAACTACGTCCTCTTGAGCTATGATCTTTGGAACTATGATCTTTGGAGCTATGACCTCTGGTTCTACGCCCTATGGAACTTTGATTTTTGGAACTACACCCTCTAGAACTATGCTCTCCGGAACTACCCCCTCTGGAATTTCCGAATCCATACTGAATACCGGAAAGGCTTCCTCCAGAACTATGAACTCGAACTATGCCTCTAAGACCTTGGAACTATTCTCCGAACTACGCCATTGAACCACCTTCTAGAACTTAATTCCTCTGAATCCACGCCTCTAGGCCTACAGTGAAACGACACCTCTCAGCTACACCACTGAATCACTTCCGAATCACTCTATGAACTATGCCCTGAACTGAATTCTCAGCCTGGAGCTATTCTCCTGAACTATGTCACTGAACTACGACAAGACCATGCCCTCTAGGAACTATGACCTCTGAACTATGCACTCTGGAACTAATCCCTATGGAAATATTCCCTCTGTAACTATCACCTCTAGAACTACGCTGCTGGAACTATGCCTCTAGAACCATGTGACTCCATGGAACGCCTCTAGAATCACGCCTGAACTTTGACCTCCTGAACTATGCCCTCCGAACTACGCCACGGAAACGCCCAACGCGACCATGCCCTGGTCCAAGTTCGAACTATGACCGAACCACGCTTTGGAACTACGCCTGAACTACCGGAACTATGACCTTCAAACTATGCCCCAGAACCATGACCTTCCTGGAAATATGCCCTATATTCATTACCTCGTGAACCACGCCTGGAATTGTGACTCTGTGGAACTACCGAACCACGCTTCATGGTGTCCAGACCGCAGTCCACGAAAGTGTGAATCCTATGAACCATCGGAAATCAGCCTTCCCGTGGAACGAAAACTCCTGAACTACGCCTCCAAACTATGCCCCTCCTCGGAACTACCGCCGAACCACGCCTCTTGTGAACTATGACCTCCTGAACTATGCCCCCAGAATATGCCTTCCGAACTATGACCTCCGGAACTACCAAACTATTCCTCCGAAATTACACCGCTGGAACTATGCCCTCTGAACTACGCCTCTCGAACTATTGATTCTGGAACTATGCCATCTGGAGTTATTCCCTTTGGAACTATGCCTCCTGAACTACACCCTCTGAAACTAAACCCTCTGAAACTACACCCTTCCTGAACGAGGATCACCTCGACCACGCCTCTAGAACTATTACCTGCGGAACCACGCCTCCCAAATCAGGATTCGTGATCATTGACATGCCCTCCTGACTGAGTGTTTCTTCCATTTTCGAACGATGATTTTGAACTACTTGCACTGAACTATGATCTATGGAACTACACTGAATTTCGAACTACTGAACTATGCTCCTCTGACTATGCTTCTCTTGTTCATGCTGAATCGCTTTCCGAACACGCCTGAATACTGGTTTCGGAATCCTCCGGTTATGAACTTAACGAGGCCTTCCCGAAGTGCCACGCCTTGAACTATGTTCTTCACCGAACTATGTCGCTGAATCAGATCCTGACGAGGACCTCCGAACTACACCTTCACCTCGACTGAATACGCCATCGAACTACCGGAACTGTTTCATGGAGGCCGGGACTTCAGAACTACGCCTCTCTGAGTTACTTCCGAATCCATGCCGCCGGAACTGCTTATAGATTCCATTTCTAGAGTGATTCTTCCGATACGCCTCTAGCAGCTTTTCCCGGACCATCGAAACTACGCCTTCAATACGACTCTTCGGACTGCATTCCCCATTGATGCCAGCTTTAACTATGCTCTAGAATCCGGACTGAACTACGCTTCTGAACTATAAATTCTAGAACTATGATCCAGGGCCCCTCTCTCGAATTATGCAGGACTCGACCAGCCGCTTCTTCGAGGATTGACCATGCCCTCCCCGAATAGATCACTGAGCTCGAATCCACGCCTTCCGATTCCATATCCGAGCACCTTCATTCTCCTGACACTTATCTGTTTTCTCCACGCCGAAATAGCTGACAGAACTGTTCTGAGTCAGTTCCAGGATTTAGTTCCAACATGAAATCCCAGAGGGCGTGGAAGTGTCCCGTGAGGTACAGTCTGAGGGCTTATTTCCGCAATGGGGCGAGTCCCGTGAGGGCACAGTTCCGAATGCAGTCCAGAAAACCCAAGAGGGGCTTAGTTCCAGAGGGCGAAGTTCCTGCGGGGTCAGTTACGTAAGGCGTGAGCCTGCAAGGCATAGTTCCAGAGGGGTGAAGTTCCAGAGGCATAGTTCCATGTAGGTCGAGTTCCAAAGGTCAGAAGTCTCCAAGAGGCTTAGTTCCACGGGCGAGAGTTCCACAAGTCATGCCAGAGGACGAAGTTCCCATGGGTAATAGTTCTGAGCATGTGAGTTCCAGCCATAGTTCCAGGGTGTGAAGCCCGAGAGTCTAGTTCCGGTGAGGGCGAAGTTCCAGAGGCTGAAGTTCCAGAGGTCATAAGGTCAGAGGCATAGTTCTAGAGGCCAAAGTCCAAGGGGCGTAGTTCCAAAAGTCACAAATCCACAGGTCATAATTCCAAAGATCATAGTTCAAAATGGCATAGTTCAAGAGGTCATAACTCTAGAGGTCATAGTTCTAAAGGGTGTAGTTCCAAAGAAGATAGTTCCAGAGGGCATGGGCCCAGAGGGGCTTAGGTCTCAGGCTCCAGTTCCAAGAGGGCGGACTTGAAAGGCATGAGTTCCAGAGGTCCTGCCCCTGCAGAGGGCGAAGTTCTAGATGCTTAGTTCCACAAGTCAGCACCCAGGGCGAGTTCCACGGGTCATTTTTCTAGAGGGCGTAGCTCCACAGTCATAGTTCTAGAGGAAGCTAGCCCTGCAGGTCATAGTTCCATAGGGCTTAGGTCCAAAGGGGCATGAGTTTCACAGGTAATAGTTCTAGAAGCATAGTTCTAGAGGCTTAGTTCTAGAGCTCATGTCTTGTGAGGGCATAGTTCCAAATGCTTAGTTCCAGAGGGCATAGTTCCAAGAGGGTCATAGTTCTAGAGGGTGTAGTTTCATAGTTCTAGAGGGCATATAGTTCCAGAGGTCATAGTTCTAGAGGGCATAGTCTAACGCATGAAGTTCTAGAGGGCAGAGTTCCATGTCGTGGAGTTCCAGAGGTTTAGTTCCAGAGGTGTAGTAGTTCCAAAGGGCCAGTTCCGCAGGTCATAAGTTCTAGAGGGTATATGTCCAAAGATCGTGTTCCAAATCCATAGTTCCCAGAGTGCCCAGAGGGCTTAGGGGTTCCTGCAGGTCAAGTTCCGGTGAGGGTATGTCTGGCAGGGCGAAGTTCCAGAGGGCATAGTTCAGCATGAGTTCCGTGAGGGGTGTAGTTCCAGAGGTCCTAGAGGGCTGAGTTCCAGAGGTCATAGTTCTAGAGAGCTTATTTCTAGCTACGAGTTCCACAGCATAGCCCGAGAAATCCAGAGGGCGAAGTTCCGGGAGGTCAGCGAAGCTCCAGAGGGGTTAGTCTAAAGAACAGAGGTTCCAGAGGGCGAGTTCCAGAGTTCATAGTTCCAAAAAGCATAGTTCAAGAGGGCATAGCCTCACAGGTCATAGTTCTAGAGGGTGTAGTTCCAAAGGTCATATCTCACAAGCGAGTTCCCAGGGCATAATTCCAGGTGTAGTTCCACAAGTCACAGCTCTAGAGGGCGTAGCTCCTGTGAGGGTGTATCTCCAGAGGCATAGTTCCAGGGCTGGTTCCAAATGTGTAGTCAGAGGGCTAGTTCCAGTGCAAGGCTCCAGAGGTCACAGTTCCAGGGGTGTAGTTCTAGTGGGTGTAGTTCCAGTGGTCGTATTTCTAGTGGTGTAGTTCTAGAGGGTGGAGCTCCAGAGGGCCTAGTTCCAGAGGGGTTTTAATTTAGGGCTTAGTTCCAGAGGGCGTAGGTTCCAGAGGTTTGTAGTTCAGAGGGCCAGTCAGAGGTGTAGTCTCCAGAGATGACCTGTAGGTGGTTCTAGAGGCGTGAGCTCAGCGAACAGGCCCTGAGGCGATTCTGAGGGCATAGTCTCAGAGGGCTGTCTGAAAGGTCAAAGAATAGTTGCACATTCACGCTACATAGCCTAAATATTGATCGTTCTACCATTGGTGGAGTCTAGGATACCCATCAATGGACAATCCATCATGACATTGTTATAATCATAAGGTAGAGAATATTCCGTGAGGCATACCTATGACCCAGGGAACTCATAGGACCTGCGGAACCTATACCCTCCAAACTGGCCTTTGGAACTATGCCCCTGAACTATGACCTTGGAACTACTGAATTATGCCCTTCTGAATTATGCGACCTCGAACTATGCCCTTCAGAATCAGGACCTCTGAACCACGCCTCTCTCTAACTACACCCTCTCAACTATGACCTCTAGAACTAAAACATGTGGAACTACGCCCTCTGGAACTATGACCCTTGAATTACAATTCCCTCTAGAACTACACCCAACAGAACTACACCCAACAGAACTACACCCAACAGAACTACACCCAACAGAACTACACCCAACAGAACTACACCCAACAGAACTACACCCAACAGAACTATGACCTCTAGAACTACACCTCGTGGAACTACACCCTAAACTATGACCTTGTACCACCCTCCTGAACTATCACTGAACTATGCCTCGAACTATGTCAGCCGATATGACCTTCAACTACACTTATCCATGCCTGGAACTATGACCTCGAACAGCTCATCACATGTGGAACTACTTCCCTCATAGTTCCATGTGTGATAGTTCTAGGCATAGTTCTAGAGGCATATTCTGTGAGGCATATAGTTCCATGTCATAGTTCCAGAGGGCATAGTTCCAAATGGCCTAGTTTCCTGTGAGGGCTTAGTTCCAGAGGGGCTTAGTTCCAGAGGCTGTCATAGTTCCAGCAGGCGAGTTCTAGAGGGCTAACTCCAGAGGTCATAGTTCTAGAGGCATGGTTCAAGAGGGCATAGCTCCAAAAGTCACAATTCCACAGATCATAATTCCACAGGGCATAGTTCCAGAGGTGTAGTTCCTATAGGCGTAGTTCCAGGGCTGAGTTCCAGAGGTCAGGGTTCCAAAGGGCATAGGTCCAAGATCATAGTTCCAACAGCAGTTCTAGAGGGCAGCAGCCCAGAGGGCGTGTCCATAGGGTCGATGTTCCAGAGGGCATAGTTCCGGTGGTGTAGTTCCAGGGGGTGTGGTTGTAGAGGGCGTAGTTGCGGTGGTGGAGTTCCAGAGGTCAGAGTCCCAGAGAGCGTAGTTCCAGCTCGTGAACCCAGAGGCTGAAGTTCTAGAGGTCTTAGAGGGCGAGGTCTGTGAGGTCATAGTTCCAGAGGGCTTAGTTCAGCCGTGAACCCAGAGGGCGAAGTTCCGCAGGTGTAGTTCCAGAGTTCATAGTTCCGTGAGGCATAGTTCTAGAGGTGTAGTCCTAGAGGTCATAATTCCAAATGCATAGTTCCAGGTGTAGTTCTAGAGTTCATAGTTCCAGAGGTCATAGTTCCATAGAGCGTAGTTCTAGAGGGTGTTGTTTCAGAGGGTGTAGTTCCTGAGGTTGTAGTTCCACATGTCAGAGTTGTAGAGGGCGTAGCTCGAGGGGTGTAGTTCCAAAGGCATAGTTCGAGAGGGCGAGGTCCAGAGGTCATAGTTCCAAGAGGGCGAAGCCCTCCAGGGCATAGTTCCGCAGGTCATAGTTCTAGAGGTCATAGTCTAAGAGGTCATAGGTCCACATGTCATAGTTCTGTAGGTGGTTCTAGAAGTCATAGCAATAGAGTCATAGTTTCAGAGGGTGCAATTCCAGAGGTGTAGTTCTAGAAGGCATAGTTCCTGCAGGCGAGTTCCAGAGGGCGTGGTTCCAGTTCCATAAGGCGTAGTTCCAGAGGGCTTAGGTTCCAGAGGGCAGTTCCAGGGCATAGTTCCGTGAGGTCATTGAATAGTTGAAATATTCAATGCTACATAGCCAACTAAATATTGATCACTATAATTGTTGGTGGAGTCCAGGAACGTCCATCATGATGGACAATCCATCACAACATTGTTATGTCAACTCATTATGTTCTGTGAGGGCATATTCCAGGCATAGTGCCTCATGACATGTGGAACTATGACTCGCGGAACTATGAATTCTAAATCCATGACTTGTGTGAACTATTCTCGAATGGGTAGACCTTTGGAACTACACCTCTCGAATTATGCCCTCCTGAACTATGACCTCGTGAACTATGCCCTCTCGAACTAAACCCTCTAGAACTACAACCTCTAAAACTACACCCAGTATAACTATGACCTGTGGAACAAAGACCTATGGAACTACACCCTAAAGAACTACGCCCTCTAGAACTATGACCTCGAACTACGCCATCTGAAACTACTCCGAACTACGCGCATGGAACTATGCCTTCAGAAACTACCGGAACTATGCCCTCCTGAACGCACTCTCCGAAACTTACGCCTTCTGTGAACTATGTGCCTCTGTGAACTATGACTCTAGAACTAATGCTCTAGAACCACACCTCTGTGAACGCGCCCTCTGGAACTATGTCTCTCGAACTATGCCCTCTAGAAACACACCCTCTGGAACCATGACCAATGGAACTACGCCCTATAAAACAATGACCTATGGAACTAAGAACTATGGAACTACACCCTCTAGAACTATGACCTCCGAACTATGCCTCGAACTACGCCCCTCTAGAACTAATCCCTTTGAAACTACGCCTCGAAATACACCCTCCTTCGAACTACGGAACTACCGAACTATGACCGAACTACTCTCTAGAAACTACACCTCCGAACTATGACCTCTAGGAACTACGCTTCTAGAATCACGCTGGAACTACTTCCTTTGGAACTAATAAACTATTCCCTCTGTGACCACGGGCCTTCAGCCACTGACCTACCACTGGATCCCATGACCTCTGGAAACGAAGACCTCTGAATTACGTATTTCACCACGTTTCGATACCGAACTTGCACAGTTCTGAGGCATAGTTCTGCAGGTCATGAATGGCGGTACGGTCTCCATTGGTGTAGTTCCAGAGGCGTGAGTTCTACCATGGACAAAGTTTTGACGGTGAAGAATCTCGAGATACACCTGTGGATTCCTAGCTATTGGTACTAACCGTGCACAATACGCTCACTGCTCTGGGTAGTCGGCGCGATAGATGCATATCAGATCCCAGATGATCATGCTGCTATTCACAGAAGGACTCACAGCCTTTGAGAGGATGGGTAAAATCATACAGGACTCCCACTTTGCAAGATGCCATACTTCGCACTCGAGATATGGCAAAATCAGTGCCAAAGACCAAACTTTCTCCAAACTATCGGGAAGTCCCCTGTGAGGATCGAGATGTACAGCTTTCATTCCAAAGAGAATGGAAGGGCAATGATAATTTGGATGATGAGACTAGGAGAGATCTTATGAGGAAGAAGCTTTGTTTCAACTACAGAGATCCTTGGGTCCCAAACCACAAGTGCATGGGAAAGGGAAAGACCATGCATTGATGGTGCAGCACAAAGCAGGGACAGGAGGGAGGGAGGAGAGGTTGAGAGATACATTTGCCCGTGAGGGAGGAGTCAAAGACTAGCAGAGAGCAACCTCCCAGACCACCGGCATCCGCCAAGAGCCCATCCTCCAAGAGGTCCCACAACTGCATCAGCTAACGGAGGAAACCAACAAAGGGAGGTATTACATTAACCTTCTGTATTCCTGTGTATACCCTCCATAATGGAGGGATTATTCATGGGAATGGGAAATCACCTTTGATAGATGGTGGGGCTTCCACAACTTCATCGAATCACTAAAATGGTATGGCACTTCAGACAGAGAGTTTGAGGGGTTTGATGTTATGGAAGATGGCCACACAATGGAGTGTCTAGACAGAGTTCCAAACTAGAGATGAAGTTAGGAAACTAAACATTGAGAGACACATTTTATGTGGTTGACCCATCGAACACAGATGCGGTGGCAGAGTCTGGATGATTACCCTGGGAAAATCACTACCAACTACCAAACCTTGGAAATGGATCTGAGAGACCGGGATGGGAAGAAGGTTGTTCTAAGAGGTATGTCGACAGGAGCACCGAGGAAAGCCAAACCTAAGAGGTATGGAGAGGACATTTAGACATGGGAGGTAGCATATGCTGCAGAATTCTTAAGACACTACTACTCAGAGGGATTCAAAAGGTTGACAACAATATCATACGAGATCGAATTTATTGTACTACATCGCCAGGTCTTCTTTGAGGGAAATTCCACCAGAGACCACCGCCGTGTATTTGAGCACACCATTACCTCTGAGGAGGGGGCAAATATATGATCATCCCTCTCATAGCCATCCTAGGAGGTTCAAGGATGAGATAGAGAAGTAAATCAAGCAATTACATGGGACACATTAGACCCAGAAACAGAACCCATTCTTCTTCATTTGTCTTAGTTCTCAAGAAGGATGGCAACTAAGAGGATGCATTGATTACCAAGCCTTGAACAAGAAACCATTAAGAACCGATACCCTATCCCACACAATGAAGAGTTGATGGATGAACTGAATGGGGAATTTTTGTTCTCAAAAATTGATCTACGCCTGGATATCACCAGATCATCATCCAAGAGAAGGACATAGAAAACACAACATTTCGATGTCATTTTGAACACTTAGAGTTCTTTGTTGCGCCATTTGCCAACTCAATGCACCCGCTAAGCATTCTAGTCTCTGCATGACCATATCTGTGATTACTTAAGGAAATCACTGTAAGCCTCTCAACACATCTTGATCTATAGCGGGTCATGGCAAGAGAATATGAGGCACCCGGATGAGGTATTTACACCGGGAGGCAATGCCATACAATGAGTCCAAGTGCAAGTTTGGTATAATAGAGTTTTTTTACTTAGGCCACATCATCAATGCCCAGGTATGTGCACCAAGAGAAGATCGGCCATTCTAGATTGGTCGATGCCTACCAACGGGATGTGTAATTGAGAGGAGCTCTTCGGTCAAAACTTATTACAGCTCACATTGGGGTTTTTCAGCTTGAGCACCAATCGAGCATTACTGCATACAATACTTATATGGACTCCGAGAACAACACAGAAGCCTTTTGATCACATGAGTCATGGGCATCATTCAAAGGTTGGAACTACCAGACTTCCACCTTTGCCATTTGTACTAGAGGACGATCCAAATATGTGGATCGGTGTTGTTTTGATGCGGTGGAGGACACCCCATTGCATTCGAGAGCTTTGCAGTTTAGTCAACCTGAGAGGTTGTACTTCATTTATGACAAGCAAATGTTGGAAATCATGCATTCCTAGACCATGTTCGCATTAATATTTGTAAAATTGCGGGTCAAGACTGACACAAATGCTTAGCATTTTGAGCAGAAGGACCTCGAGTGCCAACAAAAATGGGTGACTAAGGCTGTAAGATTCAACTTTAAGATAGAGTATGTCATGGGAAGAACACGTTCATGCACTATCGAGGAGACCCGCCAAGCAAAGATGTTCTTTTGATGGAGATTTCAGCAAATTGGAACTTGTTAGTGGAATGTTCCAAGAACAAGTTCGCCTGTCAGGTTTTGGATGGGCAAGTTCAAGATGACAGATACAAGCCCCAGAGTCATTGACGACGTCATATTCTACAAATACCGAGTCTACCTACTACCAGGATCGGGTCTCAAGGAGAAGAATTTGGCTGCAGTACATGACTCCCCACCAGCAAGCCATCAAGGGTTTTTCAAAACCTACAGACAAATCAGAGAGAGGTTCTCATGGAAGGGCCTCAAACAAGAAATTACGAGACACATCAGTGAGTGCATGACTTGCCAGCAGAAAAAATCAGATTTTACACATCCTGTAGGACTACTTCAGCCATTGTCGATTCCAAAGAAGAAATGGGAGAGTATCTGGACTTCTATCAATGTGTCTACCCAAGTTCCAAGGTGTAAGGACTCAGATTCTATGGTGGTCGAAGATTGACCGTTTCACTTCTACGCCATACCTATTTGTGTACAATCAACGTAGCCTGCATAAATTAGATTTTTCTTCAGGGAGGTCTTCTGACTTCATGGGTTGTCAAAGAATATCGTCAATGACAGGGACAGCCGACGAGTAGGGACATTTTAAGAGTTGTTTCGCTGGTGGGGCGAGTTGGACACCTAGCACCACCACCACCTCATATCTAAAGTGATAGAGATTGTCAATAAGTGGGTTGAAGGTTATTTGAGTAACTATGTAGAAGGACAACAAAGAACATGGGTAAAGTTAAGTTACATTTAGGAGAACATCGCTACAACAACACCTTCCCAAGATGTCCATTGGTATGACACCCTCCGAGAATTGTACTTGATGCGATGCCCCACCCTTTGGTAGACTTGATCTTCTGAGAGCAGAGCTCCCAAGGCCAAGGATTGGATCATGAGGGCCCAAGATTCTCGTTGTTGGCAAGGAGAACCTGCACGATGCAAAACCCATTGTACATAAGGGCGGACAGTACATGTTTTGAGGTTACCATTTGGTTTTCTTGGAGACTCCAAACCCTACAAACAAATATCCTCAGGAAGGAGGGGCCGAGAAGCTCAAGCCGAGATTTATGTCCTACAACATCAAGGCCGAGTAGGTGAGGTTGCTTTACTTAGCAAGAGCTTCGAGAGGGGAGAAAGATCCATAATGTGTTCCATGGCTCCGCCCTTGAAAAGGCAAGTGACAATTCATTAGCACATCATAGGAGCTTCCCCATTGGATGACGAGGGACAATTGGAGTTAGTTACAAAGGAGGTTTTGGAGTTCCATGGTTTCTAAACCTGAGGAGCAAGGCCATTAGAGAGTGTTTGATCGGGATGGAAAGGGTGCTTTCCCATAGAGGACTTACTTGGGAGAGGAGCAAGGTGTGCTGAACTGACCCAAAATATTGAGGATGCCAATTTCGGGAAGGGAGGATCAGAATGTCCCTTTTCCAAATAGGAGCTCCAGAGAGGCTTAGTGGTCTAAACCGCCCAATTAGACTATACTGTACAAGAGCCGGTAAACGGTATACTAGAGGTCACCCAAATACAAAAGTTATATTCGAAAGACATTGTTATTAAAAAGCACTGTTATGAGCTAAAAATAGAAGTCAACATCGAATTAGGTTTCAACAAAGGATTTAGGCCAGAAGTCAACAAGGAATTAGGGTTTCAAAGATACTAGGCCTTGAAAGCTATAAAGGAAGGGTCGACCTAATTCATCATTATTATGCAAATTATGACTTGCCATTGAGGAGAAGAGGCGCATTCAAGAGAGATAGTCCAAAGTGGTATTCCGTGAGGAAACACTAGTCATGTTGATTTGTTGAAAGACACCTAGTCCTAGAAGACTTCATCCCATCAAGCTCTCAGACTAGCCAATTCAGAACATTACAGGAGCATGGGATAATTAGCCTCTTTCCTTAGTGGAGTGACATTAACAGGTTTTACTAATGTTGATTGGGAACATCCTATTCATGTGGATCTTTCTAAACTAGACAAACCTCTTTCCTCAATAACTATGATGATCAGCTCCCGTGAATTATTAGTTTAAATGTTTCACAACATCTATACTAATAATACATATAAAGTTTCAGCTCTCTAAACTATATTATATATTACTTTGAACTTATAAATTTTAATTTTATGTTATTATGTATTGAAATCTTTTGCCATGATGTCAAAATTTAATTGTTTAATAATTCCATGTTATAAAGTGTTTTAACATGGCGAGAAACTACTCTTTTAATTAATAATATTTTTAATTAATGATGGTATTGGCCATTTCAATGTACAATCCACTTACTTTATTTCAAAGTTCTAAACATTATTTTATTAATTCAAATAAATAAATTTTTAATAATATAAAATACAGAATTATTTCTTTGTTATTCTCTAGTAAGAAGAATACACATTGGTTGAAAAAAGATACAAGGTGATGATTGTGGGCACTATGTCTTTATAAAATAAAATCAATTTCAAGAAATTTTTACTTTATATGGATATCGCACCATGGACT
This sequence comes from Picea sitchensis, assembly GCA_010110895.2. Taxonomy (NCBI): domain Eukaryota; kingdom Viridiplantae; phylum Streptophyta; class Pinopsida; order Pinales; family Pinaceae; genus Picea; species Picea sitchensis. The sequence goes on from SNQJ01S0146398.1 coordinate 23,525, forward strand.
CAATAACCAAAACAAGAAAATCCATTTTTATTAATTTACTAGATAAATATTGTTAAAGACAATCCTTAAAATTTCTACAGCAACCATAAACATTTTACACCCTACCAAACATATTTTCTCTGAAAGGTTATTAAAAAATTCTTCTGTTCTGATTTTCCACTAATATTGTTTTCCATCATTTTTTCCATCCCAAATACAAAAGATCTCCGTCAAGAAAAAAAATTGTATGAATAGACTTGAATTTGTGCCCCATCAAAGGCTACAATGCAAATTTGCATAACAAAATGCTACAGTTGAAATTAAGAAGTATAAATGAAGTTAAGGGGGTTGTCCGATAGTAAATGAAACAAATACACAAATGCATTATATAGTTCCTATGGCCCTTGCGGTCTTTAAATT